>JARHVA010000357.1:1492500-1535000 GCA_037957365.1 Torreya grandis | reverse complement strand
TCATTTTAAAACTAGTTTGTTAGGTTGTTAGCATAGATTAAGAATTAGTTATTAACTGATTTGTTAGGTTGTTAAGATTAGGGAATTAGTTTTAAATTTATTTGTTAGTATTTATTATTAAACAATTTATTTTTGAAAGAATTGTATTATAAATACAACTTTATCATTTATATTTTGGAGTAGATAAACAATTGTAAAGTTAGAAGAAAGACTGATTAAAATATTTGAGCATTTATAAAGTTTCTTATTTTTAATATTTTTTCTAAAAGGAGAGTAAGGGCCCACTCAACCCAAATAAGAAGGTTTGTTTTTATTTATGTTTTTTAATTTATTCATGTTTTATTTTCATTTATAAATCTTTATTTAATTCTTATAGTATCATTTAACCTAAAAACTAATTGGATTTATAGACCACCAACTGTTTAATTTCTTTTCATGAAATTTATGTTTCAATACCTATAATTGTACAAGTGTGTTTACTTTCCTATAATTTTATTTAATTTTACAACTTCAATTCATGCAAGTGTGATGTTAAGAAAAGAACTAATACATGAATATATGTTATGTTCCATATTACATATAACCTTCAAACATCAACCGTAGTTTGATATGACATTGACTAATTTAATTGAATAAATGAAGAGGATTGACAACCTCATCATTTTTGTCCCATTTTTGAGGATCATTGGTGTTATTAGGATATTATAAAAATTAGTTTTTGTTATAGATTCCCAGTTATCTTTCATCACCCTTCATTTACTCAAATAAAAATAATGGATTTGTTTGATTTAGTATATTTCCCAACAACTATGTGATTTTAGTTTCAATTAAGGTGTGTTTTTATTTTTGGTAAATAGATTAAAAAAAATTTATTTCTAAAAACTACATTAGAATTTTGGATTTCAATAATTTATATTATAATTTTTAATTTACTATAATTAGATTAAAAATGTGATTTCACTTTCTAGCATTTAGATTAAGGTTTAAAATAATCAAATTTATTTTACTCATGTGAGCATTTGGAAAAGAAGAGCGTTGATTCAAAATATTTCATAGACATCATTTTTGATTTAATAATATATTTAGTAAATATTTCTTTTAAGACTATTATATAAAATAATTATTTTGTTAAACTACCAAGGAAGACTTGCCCCCCTCAAAATAACATTTAAAAAAACTAACTTTGTTTAAAAGAAGTAATGGGTAAAAACCATTTTCAAGGATATCCAACCATGAATGTAAATGTAGGATGGACAATAAATGCAGATTTAATTTTTTTACACCAGGATAATTTATCCCTCAAATATATGATTCAAGAGATATTACAAGGAAAAAACGATTCCTAAAATAAATGTTTTAATAGAAATAAAAGAATCATATTTACTATTTTTTTCCAAACAATAGAAGAGGATGTAGAAAGGATTAAAAACATGCATGGCATACTCGATCTTAAGTGAGGGATAAAATATGAAGACAAAATATTCACACTAACATCTACAGTTGCTTGTCACCTTACCTCTATGAACATGTTGATGAAGGTGGACTTGAAACAATTATTGCTATATATAATGATACATTAAGGAACATTATTACTCCTAAAAAGTCTAAACATATCATTTCACCTCTTGGAATGATGATTTAATATATAATAATTTTTTTCATCAATTGATCAAGTGAGCATAATAGATAAATTCTTAGCAAGAAACATATTTCCATAACAAATAATATTTTTTCACTAAATTCTATCTTTGAGAAATCGATTATGAACATCATGTTGTTTGTACAAAAAAGGCTAACATACATAAAGAATCAATGAATGAAAATAGAAGCATGGGAATTTTATTTACAATTAAAAGATAACCATGACCACCTAATCAATAAATTTGAGGTATTTATTATTATTTTTTATATAAATATAAATATGTTTCCTATAATTATGCATTTCATACTTAGAACAAAATAACTCCACCATCTCAATATTTTTCAAATTGTTTGCAATAACTCCTCATTATATTGCTAAACTACTAAGCCCATATATGGAAACCTTCAACTCAACATTAAATTTATGTTGGATATGGGAATTTCAAAAACAAACAACATTAAGCTTATTCCATATAATTTATTAGTTATTGTTATTATTACACCTAACTTTATTAATCACTATCTCAACTAGTGTATAATAATGAAATAGTAACTTTCCCACATGATGATTCCATTGATAATTAGGGATTGTAGGACCATATCCAAATTCAAACATGATAATAGAACCCACCTAACGTAGTTCTTAAAACCATAATAAATATTCCATCAATCATAGATAAACTAATCCATGATCCATATCTTTTCAAAAAAAAAAAATTTATTTTGTAATTATTCTTGTTATGCACACATGAATTTAAAAACCTTAGTAAACATGTGAAATTATACAAGCAAGATATCAGATGTAATATTTCTAAACCACCCATGTTCTTTGTAATTTTGTTATTATTTTGACATAATATTATATTTATTTTTGGAAACTAAAATTTGATGATTGAGTCCCATGTTCTTGGTAAGTTTGTTATTTTTTATTTGATGTAAAATCTAGGCTTTACAGGGACTTGGAACCACTAGAGTGAAATAAAATAATTTAAATAGGCCATCATCAAGGCTGAGAAACCAAAAATTAAAAAGTTACAGTACTATATCTAGATTAAAAAATAGGAATTTAAAACAAAATTAGGAGGAAAGACTTTCTTGAGGGTCTTCAATATCTATAGTGTCCTTCACCAGAATGATCTATTTTTCCATTGAAACTTTTGCCCAAGTGTGGTTCCCAAGGCCTTCAATCGTATCCTCAAGGAAAACATTCTAGGGTACTTTTTTCCTTTTACTTGCATGGGAGACTACTTAAGGGGGACCCCCTTGGGGGAGCTTTGAGGTAGGGATATTAAAACCTTTGGTGATTGAAAGGTAGGGGACTAAGAAATCTAGGCAAAATGGATAAAGGCCTAGACTATAGCTTTAGCCTATCTGTGAAGTGAATTCTAGTCCTGAATGAGTTTGGCTAGACCCAACCCTACTTGTTGGACCTTTGAGTTAAAGTTTTCAAGTTATAGTTTATTCTTTTCCAACTCATCCATCATCATGGCTTTCTATTTCTAAACTATATTCATAGGGGTACCCAATTTTATGGAGATTGGTTTTTTTAAGGGATATATAGTTTGAAGGGGAGATCATCAGGGGGATTTTGATAAACATTTATAGGGGGTGTGATCAGAGGGCTAGTGGGATCCCTCAATTAGATCCTCTATCAAGGAGTCCTCCCTAGAAAAGGAATCCTCGAGGGGGACTTTCTAGCTATAAAGGGATTGGTCATGTTTAAATAAGAGGATAATCAATCTCTGGTGAAGGATGGGGTTGGTGTCATTGACTTGGTACAAAAATATGGTACTCTCAAGGGACTTTATCAAAAATTAGGGAAAATTAATTTTGTAACCAATAAAATGATTAAGTAACAAGAAATAGTGGGAGAATATAAGGGTATATTTACCTTGAAGTGTCATGTAACACATGATTTGAAGGTAGATGTTAGACCAATAGTGTAGAATATCAACTTGAGGAAAGCCTTTTTTGTTCATCTACACGAATTCATTTATCCTAAAAAATGTTGTAGCAAATATTATTTTTTTATTTATCTTTGAAAGCCTTGGTGCCTATACATTAAATTTCAGTTGCTTCACTGATGACATCCTCTAAAAATTTGATAATGATGCTATAGGTGGTCACTTTTCACTTGTTCGAGGCCACCATGAAGTCACAGGAGATCTTAGAATTGTGTTATGTGACTAGTTCCATGAATTCTGTGAGTTCCCTCTTTTTTAGCATCTTTCATACTTTCCTCTATTTGTAGACCTCCTCATAGGAAGTGGGTTCTAGTCTATTCCTATCACCACCCATATAAACTATGTGTGTAGAGTCAAAATGGGTGGAATGAAGTTTTTGGATGGGGAAAATTTGAAAAAAACATGAATGGTTTGGAAATCCCACCAGAGACTCATAAAAATAATTAAGACCTCTTTTATTGAAATAATTATGGATTAGTCTAATTAATATCTACGCCTTTGATATGAGTTCATACACGCGCAGATAAATGATTATTTTAACTTGGATTGATACCTTTAGCTCATATGACATTAATAATATTAGTGGCAATTCTACTTGCATCATGATCAAAATGCTACTTGGTAAGTCTGTTATCCTTTTGACATAATATTATATTTATTTTTGTAAACTAACATTTGATGATTGAGTGTATTCTACAACTATTGTTAATAATATGTTTTCACTCTTTTTTTTGATAAAATAACTTGGTTGCAACATAGTATTCCCAACATTTTTATTTGAATATAACATCATAATTTAATGAATTTAGAATAGATTTTGAGTTAAGCTCAATACCAATGAGATACATATAAATATTGATTATGAAGATGTTGTTGAACATAAATGTCACTTATTATTCAAAGATTTATTTTACCATGAAATATAGGTGAACATGAATGGTGTAGTAAGTTTAAAAACTCTAAAATCTATTTTTATTGTACACTAGATTTGTTTGACCATTCTATTGAATATATTGATGAGATCAATTACAAGTATTTATTTAAGGAAATATATACTAATCTTCTCAATGGTCCTGGAATTTTTCAAGAAGATTTGAAACATTTATTTGATATTTGAGAAGCTTCAAAGATTGTTTGAAATATAAATATTTTTTAGAATGATATAAGACACTTATTCATGTTTTTACTCATAGTTTTAGTTTTGTAAAAATAGGCTCATAAAATAATAAGTTCATAAGTACAATCAACTATCTAGTTGATTTGAATGTTGTAGAGGAAATGGAACAATGACTTCCTAGTTTATCATTTCTTGAAATGAAAAAATTACAAAAATACAAAATTCAATAACGAAAACCCTTGGGCATTATTTATGGTCATGGTTATTAAACCAACTTGATAGTTGGGCATGTACTGATAAAAGATCTTTGACTAGAAAAATAACAAATGAATACTCTAAGAGAAAAAATAGGGAAGGTTAAAAATAATTGAATGACTATCTTCTTTATACCTAATCAACATTGACTTTTTGTTCTCTTTCAACATATAATAATTTTAACCATGTCAACATGAAGACTACTAAAAGTATAGTTAAGGTATTTATTTGATTATTCTATTTATTAATATAGTTATAAATTTTTTAATTACAAACAATCCCACTTGATGAACTTACTGATAAGAGAATTAAAAAAGGACAAAAATAAAAAAATGAGAAAAATAGAAAAAATCTCTCCATGCATGAGGCCATGCATAAATCTAAGTATTGATGAAAATAGAAGGAAAAAGTTTAAAATCAGTAAATGGCAGATATTTTTAGAACTTCATTAATAAATTTTTGATTTCAAAAAGATGTTTTTTATAAATGCATTACTAATTTCAAAAGGTTCTTTTTAAACACTTAATAAATGCATTGCTGAATTTAAAATATTTTTTATTAAGATATTTCAGTTTATTTTATATGATTTTCAATAAGAGATGAGATGAAGTAGTTAATTTTATAAAAATGGGGAGCCAATCTTCCTAACAAAAAATATCTTTCAAATAAGGAAAAAGTCCCAATCATAGAACATGAAAAGGGTGGATCAAAAGAAGGTAAAAATATTCATTACTCCCCCAACATAGGCTACCATAATATAACAAGCTTATGAATATTTTAAAAGATTAAATTTTTTGGTTATATATAGAATAAATAGGTTTATTTCTACAAGGAACATGGTTGCAATAAATGATTGAAAAATATACATCTAAAAGGAAACTATCATCATTATGAGGACATGAATGAATTTAAGTGTGGGAGAGATGATGATACCATAATATGTCTCATTATATTAGTAAATAATACCATTTTATATTTCATAAATAAATGATATTTTAAAATGAATCTATATGTAGTTTTAAGAACTTATGCTTTTTTAGAATTAAATATGAAAATTATATCTAATTTATTCTTTCAAAGTTATTATAGTATACATTGTTGATATTTTTTAACAGTTTCTTAGAGAATAGATGTAAAATGATATCAATGTAGGCTGAAATGAATAATTAATGTAGATAATAAAGTTTGAAGTGTTAAAATCCTAAATTAGGGACAACCTTGAAGCAACTCTTGAGATTATCAGTAGATTCAGAGACCTATACAAATCATCTCTAGATTTATTTAGTAACTATTGAGATATATGGAATTGTGATGCATAGCATGCAAGGCATACAAGTAACCTTTCATCAACCAAAAAATAGTTGGTGTAATTTTGTGTTGTTTTGTTTTTGGTTTTGGCATGTGAAGATAATAAACTAAAATAGATAAGTTGTAAAAAATTAAAACAATCATCAAGAACATATTTTATCCTAAATAAGATTGTATATTTGGATTTTTATTGAAAACTTATGTAAGTTAGAAAAATAAATTATCTTTATCTAAGTTTATATGAAAAATTTATGTGTTTTTGAAGTTATCTTTAGATATGAATAGTCTGGCTCTGAAGATGCACAAACTAGTCTAGAGATGCACAGTCTAACTCTGAAGATGCCCACAATTAATGTTGGAATACATAAGACCAAAAAAATAATGAGAGAATGATTTGGGATAAGTTTTACAGTCTTTCTATATATATGTTATGTAAATATAAACTTCAAAAAATATACATCAATAAAAATCATCTCCATAAATCTATGGTTTTAAGAACATGAAAACAACGTGCTCAAAAGATGATTGTTATCTATTTTTATAAAGTATTTTTATAAAATATATTTATGGTATTTCTAAAAAAAGGTATTTATAAAGAACATAAGATATTTTTAATATTTTAACTACTATGAATATCTCAAACATCAATTTTTTTGGATGAAACTGAATTGGCCAAGATTATGATTGATTCTCTTCAACAAAATTAGAATTTGTTAAAAATAAAGAAAAGCACATACATTCTCTCCAACAAACTAGAATATGGTGGATTTGTGAATCTATAATTTTTCACTATTTTATCATTGAATAATGGGGATTGTTGTTACTCTCAAACTAATGTAAGAATCTAATTTTTTTTATTGTTATCTTAGATTAAGAATTAGTTTCAAAACTTATTTTTTAGGTATAGACCTTAATATAAGAATCAATTATAAACTAATTTGTTATGTTGCTAAGACTAAGAAATCAATTATAAAACTAATTTGTTAATTTTTTTTATCAAATAAGAAGTTCATAAAGGATTTTTTTTGTAAATACAACCTTTTCATTCATAGTTGGGAGTAGATAAATAATTATAAATTTGGAAGAAAGATTAAATAAATGATTTGATCATTTCTAAAGTTTCCTGTTCTTAATTTATTTTATTAAGGGAGAGTATGGACCCACTTAACCCAAGGGAGAAGGTTAGTTTGTATTTATTTACTATAATAACTTGGTATTCAATTCCCTTTGAATTTTTAAACTATTAAAACTTATAATTATTTGTAATTTTCCATTTTGTAACTATAGGAATGAGTGCACATGCATGCCACATGCTCTCATAATCTAATTTTTTTGAATCATGTATAATTTTTAAAAATTTATAATTCCATATCTAACATTTTATCAAGAGAAATTGACTTATCAATACAATCCAATTATCATTCCCACCTTTTGAGATGAGGTACATAACCTACAAGTAACTTGACTCAAAATAATAATTATATAACATGTGAAATATGTAATTGTGTAGTATAAATTTTTAATTTGAATGTATTGCATCATTATATTTGAATATATAATTTAGTTTTCATGCACACATATTTTAGATTTATATATTGAAGTATATAGGTAGTATGTGCATGATATGTATCATGACACAAAAGTTAGAGTAGCGGATAGGAGTAAAACATGATAGGAATCATGGAACTATAGTAAAAAGTAATAAATGGCACACAATGTCATAAAATTTTCATAATATGACATATATAAATACTAATGGCCTCAAACAAGGGACATGTGAATATCTCATAATAACACAAGACTAAAGACCACACACAAATGGCATAATTATACAATAAATAAATAATTTACACATACAAAGCCAAGGACCAAATAAAATAATCAAGTAAATATTATCTTATCATGTAAATAAAGTAATAAATAATCATATAGAGTGAATTAAACTAGTCTACATCCATCATTTGGATTGATGTAATTGTTAGCAAATATAATGTTCATGTAACACATATACAATATGAGTGATTGGAAAAGTATTTGTATGATATTTAACTCAACATGGTAGCAAAGTTTTGGAAAAGATACAACCTATTAAATTGTTTAATTCAAAACCATGTAAAAGTATGTCATGTATCACACTCAAATACCTCATGAAAAACAATGTGTATTGAAAAATGAAATGTGCTATCTATTTAAGATATAAAAATTGTCATATATAAGAAAGTAAGATAGAAACATTTAAAAATTATTTTTAGGTTCTCATTTTGATTTTTTGTAAATTTTGACATATTTGGTTTTTTTGAATTTTTTCCATATGTTATTGTTATTAATTTTTTTCATATATATATATATATATATATATATATATATATATATATTTCCATATTTGAATAAAATATTTGGAGATTACTAAGAATTAATTCTTCAAAAAAATTCAAAAATGGGAAGAATTAAAAAATCCTCAATAATGTATTAAATCATAAAATGACAATAAGGAAGGAAAGTGATATGATAATCAATTTATGTGTAAATGAGTCATATCAATGTAGATTGAATAATTAAGATAAATAAGATTTTAAATGTTCCTCATGGGAAAGAGAGATTTGATCATGTCTGTAATGAAAGCTATAGCATGATAAGTATGCAATAGTGAGTATAATGATCATTGAAAGTGTTCATAATGTAGTTGCTTTGGATTCTTACAATTGGTTTGAGAATCAATATAAAAAATTCCCATAGTTAAAATAAATTTAATGGATATAATAATGTTTGGAATGGGGATATAATAATTATAAATAAAATAAAATTAAAAAGTGTTGTCTTCTGATTCCCCCCACCCTCTTAGTAGCTACTTCCAATAATTGGATTCAGAGCTAGACCTTTGGAAAAGGCTTAATATCCTATAGGTGATCCTAAGTAGCTTGAAGAGTGATAAATAAAATGTTCATATTTTATTTAGTAATGGATAAGTTTGTAGATATCATGGTTGAGGTCTTCATGATAGTATTAGCAAGGTTGAAGAAGAAGGACCATGTTGAAGCTAAATCTAAGATCAAACCTAAATTGATTGAAAAAAGGGTGTTGAAGACATGTTGAAATATATTCCTATTTGTATTAGGTATCCATGAGTCCTAATGAGGGTATGAGAGATAATAGATCTTTCTAAGTAAGAGCAAATGGTTTTTGGATGCCTATGCATGGAGAAGACTCATATAAAATGGAGACAAAGTATATGACAAGATGAGTATGAATTGATGAGTTGAATGGTGACCTTGGGATCTCAAGGTGACTAATCAAAGTGTGTGATAGTATTATCAAGGTAATGTAGCTCCTACATATGATTTGTGCAAGGTCAGTTTGGTCTTTGATATGAAGAACAAGCCTACTTCTTAAAAGATAGTAATATGAGGGTTTGGTGTCTACATAACCTAATAGGAATATTAATGATACTAATAAATATGTTGTGACATATGGAATTATGTGATCATTAGGTGGATTTTATGAAATGTTTCCTTTAGTTGTCATCATGCTTATGATGCATGTTTGAGTGTAAGTTAGTGTCCAAGATGACAAGCTCAAGACAAAGGTTTGTGAGCTAAAGATTGGTCTATAAGATCAATGATTTTGAAGAGAGAATTGATTGTCCTAATGTTCCAAATTATGAATATGTTATAAGAATTAAAATGACTTGTTATTTTTGCCCTGAAAGAGGTCATTAGTGTTCAAAAGATGATTATTGCTCTGTAACTTGACAACATGGCTTGTAAGCTTAAATAAGTTTGTTACGGTTGATCTAAGAATATAATTTTATAAAAAAATTATAGTCTACTTGGATTGGATTAAAAGTAAATAATAAATTATAACTTCACTCTAATTAAATTTAAAAATTGCTTTTTAACAATTCTATAATTTAATTATGGAAATTAAAATAAATTATGATCATAGAGAAGAAATTAAAAAGATGACACAATAGATTTGTTTACAGGGTTCACCAAATGGCTACATCATTGGGTCCACTCTATGAGTGTTCTGATCTATTATAAACTCTTTGAGAATAATTACAATATCTCTTTTAATACAATAAACATACTTTCATACTAGATATTTGTATGTGTAACCAAAATAAACCTCTTTTATTTATCAAAGGTTCTTGTTGCCTTTATAATCTAGATATTTCTCTATCTGCAAAATCCCTCTATGCAAATCCACACTACATGTATAAAAACATGTGCAATTTATTTTTCTTAATGCCTATTTGGAATTGGTTGGGCACTACATATATTCCTAAATTGGGGTTTTGTTTTATACAAAATTTCATTGGATTTATGGTATTTCTAATGTCATTACATTTCTTGATGTTATCTATATTCATTTCTGCTTAGCGAATGTTGGGATTGGCTATCAAAATCAAATTTCATATTTGCAAGAAAATGGTGATTTATTTGTATCAATGTTATTTTCTTATCATATTAACAACAATATATGGGATTGTTGTCCATTTTTTAGCAAGTGTGGAAGATATAGCATTGAAAATGGTGTTGGCTTAGTGATAACCTGCCTAATAATCAACCCACACATTACACAATAAATGATAACATATTCATTTTATCATGGATATCTTCCCAATGCCTATCTCCAAACATGATGCCTATACTTTGGCTAGTATATTATATTCCAACATGTTACTGCTATAAAGGTTTACATTAGCACCAAGTTTGGTCAGGCATCCAACCAAAATGTTTTGCCTTTAATTAGTTGGCATCTTTTATGGAGAGGCCATGCCATATAGTAAATAACCTATTGGTACCAATATGGCATAAGATTCAATGCCTTGTGATTAGTGTTTAATTCCAAGATATAAATTTACATCCATCCATCCATCCAAAATGCATTATTGCATTCTATATGTGATTGGAGACAAGGTGGGTAATGATATGACAACTACCACTCTTTCCTTAGAAACTTGTGCTTAGAAATTTTGTCCACATGCATTAAATATTGGTGCCCAAGGTAAATTAAAGATCAATGACATATGTTAAAGCATAGATAAGGCATGGTTTTAACTACCACATAAACATCTCTATCATCTACATGAATTCTTTTAAAATAATCTTTATGCCTATCGTTGAAGAATATACGAGTGGTACCGATTATTAATTTATGGGATATAACAAATAAATATATAATAAAATATATTTAATGTAAAATATAATTACTGGTGAGCTATATATATATATATTGGTAGTAATTATCAAAATTAATTATAAATATTATGGGTGGAGGTGTGGCTTTATTGACTAGATAATACCACATCTACATCTATAACAATAATTAATTATAAGATAAAGAGATAAAATATTTTAATTTCCTTTTTTATTTTTACCACATTACCATATCATCCCTTTAAATTACTGATCAAGATCTTTAGTGGGAATCCCCTATATCATTCCTCCCCACTAAGAGCTTTTGGACCTCCAAAAGTTGATTTAATTATCAACTAGGTGAGGATATTTTTTCCTCACTTTTTTGATTTCCATCCATTTTGACTTATTTGGGTGCATCCCTTTCAAACCAAAATGAATATATTCAATATCACCCCTTCACGTAGTTATAGTTTTCCTATCAATAATAACATCTTCCTACAACTCATGAAGAGACTCTTGAGAAAAATAATCAACATTAGGAATTTGAATACCCTTATCTTGATCCATGATCATAGGAGGTTCATACAATTTCAAATTTTACACATTAACCACTAAACAAGTTTTCATATAAGAAGGAAAATCCAATCAGAAAGCATTTTTACCAATCTTTTTCTAAATCTTAAATAGACCATACTTGATTGATTTTAATTTTATGCCTTCACCTTTCAGTCTTTCCTTACTGATGTGAAGCCAAACTTGATCATCCACTTTGAATTGATGATCAACTCTATGTTTATCATGCCTCACCATATATTTATCTTGAATCTTCTCTAATTGTTCTTGAATGGCTTTATAAATCATTTGAATTTTTTTGAATGAAATTTTTAGCCTTCTTGGCATCACTGTTTCCATCCACCAATGAGTTGGATTATTTTTCAAAAGAGAATTCCAAAGAAGACTTAGGAAAATAACCAAAACAAGTCTCAAAAGAGACTTTAAATTAGAAGAATGTAGAGCATGGTTATAAGAATGTTGCACATAATACAAATGTTCATCCCATAATTTAGAATGTTTGCCACAATACCCCCTGAGCAAATATACCATCATTTAATTGACCACTTCTATTTTCCCATTGGTTTGTAGATGAAAGGATGTGATTTTATTTATCTTAGTATCCATTAGATCCAAAAAATCTGACCAAAACTCATTGATAAATTGAGAATCATGATAAGATATAATAGAAGTGGGTAACCTGAAATGGATCCAAACATTTTTTAAGAATAAATGTGCAGTATCCTTACTTGTAACCTATTTATTACAAGGAATAAAAAAATAAATTTTACTAAACCTATCCATAACCACATAAATATAATCATGTTTTCTTCATGAAATAGGTAAACCTCCTACAAAATCCATATAAATTATTTTTCAAAGATAGTTAGGAATAGGAAGAGTTATATATAATCTTAACTTTTGATTACTAGGTTTACTTATAAAATAAAGAATACAACCTTTGATATATTTAGATACATTTTCTATCATATCGGGACAATAGACATATTGTTGTAACTATTCAACTATCTTACCAATGCCAAAGTGGCTTAAAACAAGAGAAGTGTGAGATTCTCTAATCATGTGAACTCTTTTATTCTGTGGAATACATATTTTTACAAGATGATATAACATTTCATTATGCACATGATAGTCAAATGTTTATACTAATTTACCATTTATCAAATATTCATATACGTCCTTAAAATAAACACCTCTAGCATATTGTTCCTTATAGCTTTCATTAATAAAAGGACTATGCTGCAAAATGGTAAATTCTACAATAGGTGGGCTAAAAAGTATATCTATAACTTTATTATATGTTTCCTTTTTATACCTTATAACAAGATGGAATTGTTATAAAAATCCCATCCATTGAAAGTTTCGTGATTATTGTAGCTTGTATTATGATTGAAGATACTGCAAAGGTTGATGATTTATATGGATGATTGTCTCTTTGTCTATCAAATAGTGTTTTCACTTTTTCACACTCTACACCAAAGTGTACAACTCTTTATTATGAGTATGATAATTTTTTACTAACACACTAGTTTTTAATTCTACATTAACACTAACCCCATTGCATACCCACTAGTATCAGTTTCTGTCTCAAAAGATTTTCATAAATTAAGAAGTGCATGAACTGGGGTTGTACTTATTTTTTTTAGGGTATTGAAAGTTTTTTCATTCTTCCCCCCCCCCCACTAAAATACCTATTTAACATTTTTTAAATCATGTAAAGGAGATAAAATATAAGAGAATTTAACAATAAATATTCTCTAGAATTGAACTACTCCAATAAAAATTCTAACTTCTATTGCATTATTAGGCCTTGGCCAATTCACTATGGCTAAAACTTTTACAAGGTGTATTTTTAGTGAACCATTCCCTAGAACATAGCCTAAGTAAACCAAAAATGTTTTTAAAAATTCACATTTTGACATCATTATAAATAGTTTCTCCTTTTTCAAAGTATTTAAAACTTTCTTGATGTGTTTAAGATGATTTTCCTATGTGTTACAAAATATTAAAATGTCATCTAAGTACACAATTAAAAAATCATCTAGAAATGGTTTTAACACATCATTCATAACCAACATAAATATAGTATGGGCATTACAAACCCCAAAAGACATAACAAGCCACTCAAAAATACATTGCTTAGTTTTAAAAGTAGTTTTCCAACTACAATTATCACTTATTCTTACTTGGTGATAACCACTTCTCAAATCTGACTTAGTAAAATACTTCACATTTTTCAACTAATCTAATGAATCATCAATATGAGGAATATGGTAGTGTTTTTTAACCATGATTTTATTCAAATATCGGAAGTCCATTCACATCCACCATGTACCATACTTTATAGGTACCAAGACAATAGGTAAACCACATGGAGAGGTACTTAGCCAAATGACTCCTTTCTCAAGTAAATTCATCACTTGATTCTTTATTTCTTAATTCTATACTACTGACAACCTATAAATTCCAATGTTAGGAAGAGATGAATCCTACTACAATTGAATCTCATGTTGAATTTCCCTCTTAGGAGGTAAACCTTATGGCTCCTGAAAAATACCATTATAACTAGAAATAATCTTTTCTATCTTGAATTGATGTTTAGGATCATAACCATATAAGTAATTGTATTTTTCATTGTCCTTGGCTTTTACAATAATGAGATGAAATATATTAATTGAGTTTATAAGTCTTTTCATTTACCCTATAAAAACAAGAGTAAAATTGGTTTTAACATGACGGGATCTTACTATGTATTCAATCCCATCCTTACAAGCATATATTTGTTCTCTTATATATAAAATATTATCTTCCTATCATATAAGTAAGGACTAACCAAAATAATTCCACAAATATCCAAAGGGATTACATCTAGCTCTACTTCATCAATGAATTTAGAAGTAATAACAAACCTCAAGGTGCATGTTTTTGTGACCTATAATTTTGCATCATCACACACCCATCCTAAAGGATATGGTTTTGGATGTAGCTTAGTTTTGTGTCCCAAATTTTTAACAACCTCTTCAAAAATAATATTATCTTGTGATCCATTATCAAAAAGAGTATCTATTTTAGTATGTTTAGATATAACTCTTATGTGGAAAATCTCATTCCTTTTATTTTCAACATGTTTATATTTAGTTTTTGCAGTGTTGACCAAATTTAACCCTATATGTCAAATTGGGACCCTTATAGGTAAAAAATTGAATTTTAGGTTTTTTATGGGTCTAATACATATGTCACATGGTGTTTTATAGGTTAATTAATTTCATTTAATGTTATACTAGCTTTGGTCCTTAGTCATTTTAGTCCTTTTAGTCATTTTGAGTCATTTTGAGGTCAAAAAAGGGAAATTTAATGATTTATACATATTCCATGGGAATTTTAAAGGTTATAAAAGGTTATTTCACATGACATGTGTCCTCACATGTCTTAATAAACTATTGGTAATTAAAAGTGGTAGGTGCTTCAGAAGAAAGATCAAGTTTTTTGGGAAAAAGGTGAGTTTGGCACTTGTATGACCCATGAGGAAGTGTGCCATGTGGAAAAAGGTCATGTAATGACTATTAAAATTATTTATATATGTATAAATTCTTGAAATGATTTATAATTACTAAGAAATGTCCAAAACCATTCTTCTCCTTTTCATCCTTCTAGGCACATAAAACCAATCTTTAGGTTTGTACTTGGTACAGATAGTTAGAGAGCTTCCAAGTCAAACACCTTTGGAAGGTGAAATGATATTAAGAGAGATTAATTTTCATAAAAATATTTCAAATAATAGTGGATTTTGCCTTATGAACCATCCTCATGAAGCTAAATTTGTATTTTTGCTTCCTAATATATGTACCCTATAGGTTTTGCCTTGGTTTGAGTAATTCTATATGAACCAATTGCTGAAGTTGATTCTACATGATTTTAAATTCCTTATTTAATGGTCCTAATTCTTGGTTTCATGTTCCAAGGTGTTTTTATGGGTAAATCATCTCAAATTTATAGACTGCTCTCATTTGAGATGGCATGCCAATTTTCCACCATTTTTAGATCCACACATTTTGTTAGTGATTCTAAGGGGTAGAAATAATTCCATTACCATTTTTTCCATGTTTTATTAACCCCTAATTTTTATAGGCTCATTATCCAAGAAATTATCCATGAAGGTGTAGTCACAAAGCACCATTCAGTCAATTTTCTATATAACTATCATACTAGTTAGCCAGGTGCCTACAAGAGGTCCAAACATTGAAAATGAAGTACGAAGACTTGTCTTAGTCTTGGAATAAACCTAAGGTTTTATTTTATAATCATAAGAGGAGATAAAATATAATGGAAGGTATTTTCCTTAAATACATGGTTCTAACTCACTGCCTATCTACAACTCACATACACCTAAATGTGCTTTATGGAGGATGTCATGATTGGAAGGAGAGTTTTGTTATATGTTCCAATATTTTTGAGTACTATAAAATAATTGGATAAATTTGAGAAGTATAAATCTGACCGAAAACACCTATATCTCATTCTCACTACTTGTTATCCTCATATGCTACATGTACAGGAAAACATCCACCTATAGGTGGCTTAAAGGAATGTTGAGGTGTCACCTAGAAGATTGAACATGGTGGAACCTATTTAGAGTCTTAACATGTTGATGGGAGAATGTTAGACATGTTAATAATGTTATATTATTATATTTAAATATATATCAATGATAAATGATGATGACTGAGTTTTGAGAACAAATTCCTAAACTATGAAAATAAAGATCCAAGGCATTTTATTGGAGGCCATATGACATGGTTCCAAGGAATTCTAATGCCTCCAAATGACTACACTTTAGATCCTCTATATAGAATATGAAATTTTAAAATAATGAAGTTAATAAATTCAATGGAAGATAGTTTTTGGGAGACTTAAATATGCTCCTAAAACCACTAAAACCAAACAATAATATCTATAGGTTTGAACCCTGAAGTGGCCATTGGTATACTAAAGAGAAAATATGGCATATTATTATGTTTTGATGGCCCCATGGAGTGAAATGAACAAAAAATTAATATTAATATCATTAACGTGATGTGGATATGTATTGTTTCAAGTCTCATACAAACCTATAATTCATATAAGTTGCATAGACACCCACCTACAACTGACAGTGACCTAAGCATGGTATTTTGATGGTGTTTTAGCATTTTCAAGGTGAATTTATTCATGAATTAATTATATTTGACTCTCAAAATTAAAAATTGGTTTATATAGGGTAAATTATATAGGTTATATGGATAAAGACACCTAAAATCCCCACACAGTCAACTATAGTTGACTGTGAGGGGCAGAGAGCAATACTTGAGTTTCTTGATGAGAATAGGACATGAACATGAAGAAAATGGATATAGGTCATTAAAAAAATGTCTTGGGAGGTTTAAAGGAAGTTTTTAACATCATATCAAGGTCCACATATTGTAAAATAACCTACAAGGGTCATCCTCAAGGAAGGAAAATACAAAACACAATCAAGAATCTATGCACATAGTCTAGACTAGACAAGGGTATGAGGAGTACTTGAGAGTTTTAAGCGATTAATGAAGATTTTAATGTGATAATAATAGAATACACACTATATTTAAATATATTGAGTAGAGATAGGGCTCTAAATAAACAAAACATAGTCCATTACAGGACATCCTGTAGACAGTACTCTTTATAAAGTTTGTTTTGGTTTTGGAAGAGGTTTGAGGGTCAAATGGATAGACTAGAGGATGATTTTTTGTGTAGGGGATAGCTTTTATAATACAATAAAATGGTAATTTGGTCTAATAAAATAGGGTAAGTACCCTTTATTTTATCTTAGATAGAGGGTAGTTCCTTAAGGTCAAAACTGGCATGTTTTAGAGGATGAGGATAGAAGGGGTCAACCAAAACAAAAAGAGACATTAAATAATGTGGAAGAGGTTATAAAATAATTTTAAAAATTATAAAAAATCAAAAACAGAGGATGGAATACCAATAGAATGGTTTAAAATCTTAAACTTGTAGGCATATTTGATAGGCCTTAAAAAGTTCTAGTGCCCAAATGGAGAGCCACTTATACTTTTCACATGGGTTGATAATTATAACCTATAGAGGCATGTTTATGGGGTCAATAGATTTTTTTAAGCTATTATTAAGGAAAAGCATAAAAATTCATTTTGATTTCTAAGGTGTAATTAGTCCTGTTAGGCAAGGTTCAAGCCTAAGGCCAAATGGGAAGCAATTTACACTTCTAGTATGAGATATGCTTCCTATCATATTATAGGATGGTTATAGAGTCATTATGGGAATACGAAAGATTAAAATCATAGAAAAACCACAAGGAGAATCAATTTTGTCTTGGGTCCAATGTTAAACCTATGTAAAGTGGAGAATCAAACTTGATGGAGCAACTTTAGAGGTTCATATCTTCTTATAGGATTTTCATGGAGGATAGAGGAGTTTGGGAAAGTTAGTGGGGGTCCTAAAAATCAATTTAGTTTAATTTTTATACAACTCTAATATCATAACTTTATGAACAAACCTTAAGGACAAAAATTACACAAAGCCCTTGTTAAACCCTTATGAAGACTAGTCTAAGGAAATGAGAGAGATACTGCACAAAAATTAACTATAATTTCATGAATGATTATTGAATTTTAAAGAGGACTTAGTCAAGCTCCCTAACATCAAAATTATCTATACAAAATCTATACAAACATGGTATAAATAGGTTTTTCTTAACTCATTTATGTGTTGTACAGGTTCTAGGAGGTTCCAAGAAATTAAAATCACATGGGAGGAAATATTGAGACTTAATATAATTCCCAATGTAAATTTATTTAATTTAAACAATTATTATGTGCCTCAACCAATTACTTCATCTCAGCTAGTCAAAACTGGCATAGTAGACATGATGGTGAGAAGGGTGGAAAACTTCAAGCATACTAATTTTAAAGTGTGTATAATTCTTATAAGGCCATGGATGGTATTTAAAGGTGTCATACACTCCATACCATATATTTTAATATAAATTTGATGCCTTTTTGGATGCCAAGTGTGCAAGGTACATGAAAGAAGAGTTTTTTAGACTGCAGATGATGCTGGCTCATTCTCAGATGATTTTAGATGACTAGGCATACAACTAATGCATGGAAAGGCATTTATGAAATCCTTAACCTCAATTTAATTAATCATACATATCCCTAATTATTTTTGGGATTCTCAAATAATTTCAAATAATAAAGGAAGTTTTATGAGCCAGAAGGAGGAGTTTCATGCCACTTTGAAAGAGTTTGATGACTTGGATGGACACTTGACCTTCCTAAACTTGCATGGTTCATCAAAAATCATATTATCATGCACAAGTAACTGATTTTATTATCTTTATAAGTGTCCTTGAGACCTTTTTACTTATCTCCTCTCCTCTCTCTCTCAAGTTCTATAAGAACTAGCGATTTTTACCATTGTAACTTATGCTCCACTTGAGTACAACGAAGCCCTACTCCTTTAAATACCATTTGATAAATAATAATACTAATTTTTACCTATTCATGACCATTAATAGTGTTTTTACTTGAATTTTGGATTATTCATAAGTGATAACTCTTATTTCCTTAGCATGATTGTTTCATTTTATCATCTATTTGTAGTTCAAAAGCTTCTTCTTGAAGGGCATGTGAAGTGTTTTAGGAAATGTCAAGGTTGAGTGAGTTAGTCTATTCAATAGTGCCATTCAAGGCCTATTGTTTATTACTCTTAGTATAAACATTCATCCATAACCTCATAATGTAATATTCATGTGAGAAGATGCAGATTGGAGAAGTTTAGTTTTTGGTTAATATTCTGATTTCAAGTGCAACATGAAGTTAGTGGGAATTAAACAATCTATTTGGTGTATCACCTCGATTAAGATAGTTTTCTTTCATTTATCTCTCTCCCTTCCCCACCCCATAAATTTTTGGTGTAATTGTGATCCAAAGTGGTACGTCAAGGGATCTAGACATATCTATAGACTCACCTCACTCTTAGGCTACCCACAATCCTAGAGGTGTTTAAATTGTACCACTTAAATGATGAGAACTGAGACATATCTTCAAAGGGTGAAAATCCAAGTGACAATATTTTTTGACATGCCCAATGGGACTCTTAGTCTAAGAGGTTGAAACATGTTTTGTGTTGTCTTTCAATAATTATCCTTTGGAGGTATCTATCCAAGCATCAATGGTAACTCCAAAGTTACATCAATTAGTCAAGTAGCCCATATATTCCTTTTAATTATTGTTATGATCATTCCTTGTGTTTTTTCTTCCTAATGAATTTTCATGTCTGGCCTTTGTGTTTATTTCTGTTTTACACAAGTTGGTGAGACATTTCAAGCTTGTACCATTCCATATCAACAATAGAAATTTTTAATCAACCCTATCATGAAGTGTACTAGCTCCAAAATGAAGTGTATCTTATCATTCATGAAGTGTATCAGTCCTACAATCAGACTTCTCCATATCTTTCTCATAGTCAACCTAGTCACTTTTTAAGATAGTCCATTTCCACCTTCAAACAAACTCTTTTTGGCTATGAGAGGTATATGCTAGATCTTGACACAGAAAGGGGATATGGTCAAAAGGTTCTTATTCATCTTACTCATAAGGTGAGAGATGAATTATATGAGGTACAAATATAGTGGGAACCTATTGAGATATACAATTAGAAAAGACTCACAAATGAGATGATAGATGTGAGTGGCTTGGTTTCTTCCTTAGAGGAGAGGTTAAAAATTTAGGAAAGGCAACCTTTAAAAATATATCAACCTTCATATCCACTTACCCAAGTTTTATATTAGTCTTAGTTAACTCTTATTCATGAAACAAATCAATCTTACCAAAGTCATCCTCTTCCCCATCATTTGGAGGAGAGAGTTGAAAAGTGAAACCTTGTTTTTGAAGTTAATCTTGATAGGTAGATTGAGTTGGCAAATAAGTAAATGAACCAGTCCATGTTAGCAAAAATTGAATTGGAATATAAGACCTTATTACCATCTCCCATTTCATCATAAAATCAATAAAATAATTATAATACTAACATCTTAAACTAGATTAAGATAGTGGAATCATGGGGAAAGAAAGAAGATAGAAGCCTTGTTAAGGAGTGTGAAGTGGAGAATGAAGTTGATCCTTTACAAGTCCCTCCCACCCTTCTTCAAGAAACCTATTATATTTCATGTGAACCATAGTTTACTCCTCATTCTCATGAATATTCCTATGAGATTCAATAAATACTTTTCTAAGATAACCTATCCAAGGAAATTGAAGAGTTAGAGTCAAATATAAAATTGTTAAGTCAAGGTGTGATGGAAGATTTAGACCTAAAAGAAGATCATATGTCTAAACACACCACATATAACCTCCATAAAGAGAGTGATAAAGATAAATAATATTTCATTTTTTTTTTTTAAATCTAAGGAATAAAACCAACCCATTTTAGCCGAAGGTATACCCCCCTCCTCAAGAGCTTCCAAATGAATCCCCTACATTTCACTCTCAATCTAATTTTGAGTTCTATGTGCCACCTCCACCAACTAGTCCATCTTGTCCTCACCCCATAAAAATTTACTTTGATGTAAATATGGTATGGGAACCTAAAGAGAATTAGTTGGCTGATAAAAACTTATAACTCTTGCTTGAATAAAGTCTAGTTCCTTAGCATCTCATTAGACTAAGTCACATGACTTCAAGATGCCTAGTCTTGGAATCACAAATAAGGAGATTAAAGATATTACAGCCATTGAGAATAAAATTACTATTTTGGAGGTTGAGATGAAAATTTATATCCATAAAGAGGTTATAACTACTAAATAATATTTGGTATCTTGTGTTGAATCTTCATATTAGGTTGATATTGAATAATGTCTTCATTTTACCAAAGAGGAAGAAATAGTTCATAGTTTTTCGATCACCATGAAAGATATAAAGAATGGGAAATAAAAAGTTCCTAATTAGCCTTGGGATGATTTATTTTTAGTCATTGGAGTAGGTTATACTCCTCCTCAATTAGGCTATGATCTAGTAAATAATGAAGAAGGCAACCTTGGCACTCAAGTGAATATGCAAAGGAAAAATAACCTTTCAAATTTTTCCTTTCAAGAGGAATATAAATTTCATGATGACATGTTTGAAATAATAAAAATGAGATATAATCCTCTCAAATAGTTAGGATAAACACATCATCTCTTGAAGGATGAAATAAACTCCTATTAGCCTCAATCTTCTAGTGAACAAGAAACCAATACTCTTGAATCCATGCCTACCAAGAAGATGATAGTTGATCATGAGATGAAGAGTGGGAAGTAGTATGAGGTATGTGTACAAGTTTAAGAGGAATATATGTATATTGGATACCTATTTAAGGATGATCTACTCGAGAGAATAACAAGTGAAGTGCCAAGGAATAGGTTTAATTCATAAATCATCCAATTCAAGAAGAAACATGCTTGGCACCAAGGTTAATCTCATGAAGAAGAAGATTAAAGAAAATTTAATTTTGATACTAGAAAGGAGGTATGCTCAGTTTCTATTTGTGTATAGTTATTTGCTCCCTCTTTATCCTAAGTGTTTTGAGCACATGTGTGTGTCTTGTTAGTGTATTTGCTTTATTTGGTGTGTGTCCTTTATTTTGTGTGTTTGAGGTAATCAAGTGGTCTTATCTTGATCAAGGTCAATGGTCAAAGGTTTTATTTTTTGGATCAAACTTCATATGATTCCCTAAGCCCAATGGATTGATAAGTCTACTGGTCTAGTTAGTATAGCAACCATACTACCCCTATGAGTCACCAATTTGTTGGCCAAATTTAACACTGTAGGTAAAATTGGGGCCCTTATAGGTAGAAACATAAATTTTAAGTGTTTTAATGGTCTAATAAATATGTCAAAATGTGTTTTATAGGTTAATTAATGTCATTTAATTTTATACTAGCTATGGTCCTTAGTCATTTTAGTCATTTTAGTCATTTTGAGGTTAAAAGGAGCATTTAATGAGTTATACAGATACCTTGGGTAGTATGAAGGTTCAAAAAAGTTATTTCACATTACATGTTTCATCACATGTCTTAATCAACTATTATTAACTAAAAGTGGTAGGTGCTTTAGAAGAAAGAGCAATTTTCTTGGGAAAAAAGTCATTTTAGCACTTGTACGACCCATGGGGAAGTGTGCCATATGGTAAAAGGTAATTGAATGAATATTTAGCTTCATT
This sequence comes from Torreya grandis, assembly GCA_037957365.1. Taxonomy (NCBI): domain Eukaryota; kingdom Viridiplantae; phylum Streptophyta; class Pinopsida; order Cupressales; family Taxaceae; genus Torreya; species Torreya grandis. The sequence goes on along the minus strand of JARHVA010000357.1, from coordinate 1,511,745 downwards.
AGATCCATATTAGTGCTTTAAATAATTTTTAATTGATAAAAATAATGAAAACTATTCTACTCCTTTTTCATCCTTCTAGGCACATAGAACAAGTCTTCAAGTTTATACTCGGTACAGACAGTTGGAGAGATTCTAGGTCAAATTTGTTTGGGAGGTGAAATGAAACTAATATATATTAATTTTAATAATAAAATTTTTAATAATGGTGTCTTGTGACTTCTAAACCATCCTCAAGAAGCTAACTATGTTTTTTCACCTACTAATATATGTACCCTATAAGTTTTGCCTTCATTTGAGAAATTTTGTGTGAACAAATTATTGAGGTTGATTTAAATTTATTTTGGATTCCTTATATAATGGTACCCATTATATTTTTCATATTATAATGTGTTTTTATGGGAAAATCATCTCAAATCTGTAGACTTCTCTCGTTTGGGATGACAGGCTAGTTTTCCACCATTTTCAGATCTTCATGCTTTATCAGTGATTTTAGGGGGTGGAAATAAGTTAATTAAAAAAATTTCCATGTTTTTTTAATCCCTATAATTTTTATGATCATTATTCAATAAATTATCCATGAAGGTTTAGTCACAAAGCACCATTTGGTCAATCTACTATATGATTGTCATACCAGTCAACCAGGTGCCTACAAGAGGTCCAAACATTGAAAATGAAGTGTGAAGACTTTTATTAGTATTGGAATAACACTGAGGTTTCATTTTATCATCATAATATGAGATCAAATAAAATTGAATGTATTTTCTTTGAATACATGTTTCTAACACATTGCCTATCTGCAACTCGCATACACCTATAGGTGCTTTATGGAGGATGTCATGATTGGAAGGAGAGTTTTGATAGATGTTCCAATATTTTTGAGTACTAGAATAGCATTGGATAACTTTGAGAAGATATAAATCTGACCACAAATACCTATATCCCATGCTCACTACCTATTATCCTGATATACTACATGTACAAGAAAATATTTACCTACAGGTGGCTTAAAGGAATGGTGAGGTGTAACCTATAAGATTTAAATGTCGTGGACCCTATTTAGAATCCTAAAATGTTGAGGGGAGCATGGAATAATTTTTAATAATTATATATTGGTATATTGAGATAGGGATCAACTACAAATGATGATGACTAAGTTTTGAGACCAAATTCCTAAACTATGAAAATAGAGATCCAAGGCATTTTAGTGGAGGTCATATGACATGGTTCCAAGGAATTATAATGCCTATAAATGATCAAAATTTGGAGCCTCTATATATAAGATGAAATTTTAAAATAATTAATTTAATAAATTTAGTGGAAGATAGTTTTTGGGAGACTTAAAGATGCCCCTAAAACTATTAAAACCAAACATTAGTAGCTATAGGTTTGAACCCTTAAGTGGCCATTGGTATACCAAAGAGAAAATAGGGCATATTCTTATGTTTTGATGGCCCCATGGAGTGAAAAGAACACAAAATGGAATTTAATATCATTAATTTTATGTGGATATGTATTTTTTCAAGTCTCGTACATACTTGCAATTTGTACAAGTTGCCTAGACACCCACCTACAGCTGATAGTGACCTAAGCATGATATTTTGATGTTGTTTTAGAATTTTCAAGGTGAATGCAATCAAGAATTGATGATAATTGAATATAAAACTTCAAAAATGGTTTATATAAACTAAATGATATAGGTTTTAGGGATAAAGACACCTATAGGCCCCACATAATCAACTATAGTTGACTGTGAGGACCAGAGAGTAATACTTGAGTTTCTTGATGAGAATAGGATATGAAAATGAATAAAATGGATCTAGATAATTTAAAAAATGTATTGATATGTCTCAAGAAATTTTGGAACATCATATAAATGTCTAAATACTATAAAATAACCTACATGGGTCATCTTCGAGGAAGGAAAATGCAAAACACATTCAGGAATCTATGCACATAGTCTATACTTGATAGGGGTATGAGGAGTACCTGAGAGTTTTAAGTAATGAATGAAGACTATAATTTTATAATACTATTATAATGAAACTCTCTTGGAAGATATTGAATAGACAGGGATATAAACATATAAAACACAGTCCATTAGAGGAAATCCTACATACAATACTCTTTACATAGTCTATTTTAGTTTTGGAAGAGGTTTTAGGGACAAATGGATAAACTAAAGGATGAATTTTTGTGTAAGGGATCCTTGAAACTTTTAGAACCCACTAAAATTTTTATTTTTTCTAAGATAACAAGGGAAGTACCCTTTGTTTTGTCTCAGATAGAGGGTACTTCCCTAAGGTTAAAACTAGCAACTTTTAGAGGGTGAGGAGAGAAGTTGTGCAAAAAAAGAAAAAGAGACATTAAAGAAGGTGTGAGAGGTTATAAAATACTTAGATAAGAATAATAAATAAATATTAGAAAAGGAATACCAGAAAAATGGTCTAGAATCTTAAAATTTTAGGTAGGTCTATTAGGCATTGAAGAAGCCTAGTGCCCAAATGGTGAGTTACTTCTAATTTTCACATGAGGTGAGCATTATAACCTATAGAGTAATGTTTATGGGGTCAATATAGATGTTTTTGAACTATTAGTATGAAATTAAAACCATAAAAATTCATTTTGAGCTCTAAGGTGAAGTGAGGCCTATTAGGTAATGTTCAAGACTAAGGCCAAATGGGAAACCATTTACACTTCTAGTATGAGTTATAATTCATAGCATATTAGAGACTATTTATAGAGTAATTAAAAGTATGTTAAAGCTTTCACATTGTATTAAAACCACCAAGAGAACCAATTTTATCTTGGGACCAATGTTAGATCTATGTAAAGTGGAGAATCAAACTCACTGGAACAACTTTGGAGGTTCATATATTCTTGGAGGATTTGCATGGAGGATAGAGGGGTTTGGGAAAGTTAGTGGGGGTCCTCAAAATCATATTATTGAAATTTATCTACAACTCCAACATTATAACTTTATGAACAAACCTTAAGGATAAAAACTACTCAAAACCCTTGCTAAACCCTTGTAGACTAGTTTTAGGAAATGAGAGAGATAATGCAACAAAATGGACTAGAATTTCATGGATGATGATTGGATGTTAAATAGAACTAATTCAATCTCCCTATCATAAAAGTTAGTTATATAAAAACTATATGGACATGGTATTAACAATGTTTTATTGACATTTTCATGTGTTGTGTAGGTTATAAGAGGTTCTAAGAGATGCCAATCACATGGGAAGAAAGCTTGATCCATGTAAATTTCATGCCTTGAAATAAATTCTAATTTCCTCAAACAGCTGCTTCATCTTAGCCAGTCAAAATTGGCATAATGGACATGATGGTGAGAAGGGTGGAAAAATTCAAGTACGCTGATTTTAAAGTGTTACTAATGCTTATAAGGTCATTGAGGATATTTAAAAGTTTCATCCACTCCCTCCCATGGATTTTCATGGAAAATTGATGCCTTTTTAGAGGCCAAGTGTGTAGGGTACATGAAAGAAGAGTTTTTTGGATGGCAGATGATGATGGCTCATTCTCATATGATTCTAGATAACCAAGCCTACAACCAATGCATGGAAAGGCATGTCTAGAATACTTACCATTAATTCTAATCATCATACATATCCCTAATCCACTTTGGGACGTTCAACCAGGTCCAAATCAAGAAGGCCATTTTTTGAGCCAAAATGAGGAGTTTCATGCCATGTTGTAAGAGTTTGATGACTTGGATGGAATCTTGGGATTCCTAACCTTGCATGGTTCATACCACATCATCTTATCATTCACAAGTAATTTATTCTCTTATATTTAAAATTTTCCTTATGACCCTTAGACTTCTCTCTTCTCCCCTCTCTTTCTCTCTCTCAAGTTCTATAAAAACTAGCCATTTTGGCCATTGTAACTTATGTTCCACTTGATTATGGTGAATCCTTGCTCATTTACATATAATTTGATGAAAAAATAATACTTATTTTTACCTCTTAATTACTATTCATAGTGTGTTTACTTGAATTTTGGATCTTACATAAGTGATAACTCTTGTTTCCTTAACATGATTGTTTCATTCTATCATCTTTTTACAATTGGAAATCTTCTTATTATAGGGCATGTGAAGTGTTAAGGTTGAGTGAGTTATTCTATTGACTAGTGACATTTAAGTCCTCTTGTCTAGTCTTCTTACCCTAAACATTCATCCATAACCTCAGAATGTAATATTGATGTGAGAAGATGAAGATTGGAGAAGTGTATGTTTGCTTAGTCTCTTGGTTTCAAGTGTAACATGTAGATGGTTAGAAGTCATCAATCTATTTGGTGTATCACCTCCCTTAGGATAGTTTGATTTTGGTTATCTCTCTCCCTTTCTACCCCTAAATTTTAGGTGTAGTTGTGGTCCAAAGTGGTACATCAAGGGAGATAGACCTATCTAGAGATTCACCTCACTCTTAGACTACCAACAAATCCTAAAGGTGTTTCAATTGTGCCACTTGAATGATGAGAGCTGAGACATATCTTAAAAGGGTAAAAATCCAAGTGACAAGAAGAAGAAGAAGAAGAAGAAGAAGAATAAAATAAGGTTTAGTGTTAGATGAAGAAGAAGTTAAACCTTATAGACCATGGCAATCACCCTTGTTTCATCACTATAATTTGATCCCAAGTACTATTGAATCACAACATTAGCCTTCTTTTCCTTTTTATTCTTGAACCTCTTTGGCTTGAGTTCTAGGTGGAGTTTACAACACTTAGCCTCATCATGATTGTTCTTGAAATGACTATAGAAAGGTTTTCCTTCCTCTTTCTTAAAAGTGTAAGTATACTTACCCTTACCCTTTCCTTTACATTTACCTTTGTTTTCATATGGCTTATGAGACTTATTTCCATAACCTTCCTTGGTCATCTTAGCCCTAGCTTACATATGGGTAGCTTGCACATAGACTTCACCAAGGTTAAAAGGACTAAACATGAGAATAATATGTCTCAAATAGCTATGCAAACCTCTAATATATTTCAACAATGTTTTTGGACTGTAAAGAGGAATTCCTAACATTAATTCCTTCTTTCTAAACTCTTGAGTATAATCTTGAAACTCTAACCTTTACTAATCCTTAAATTTTTCCAATCCATTAGCTTGTTGCATATAACCCAAAGGATAATTTCTTGGCTTATAAATAAAATCATTCTAGGAGGAGATTACCTTACCATGTTGTTTGAGATCCTCCTAAATCTTACTATCCCACTAGATGGGTGATGTGACACTCATACAGAGAGTAGCCATTTAAATTTTGTCTTCCTAACTATCAATATTCTGAATCTTGTAATATATCTCAATCTGTTTGACCTAGTTAACCAATTTATTTGCACTTAGCCCACTGTTATAAATTAGCAAATCAAATTTAACATCTAATTTCAAGTGTGAAATAGTTTTACTGTCTATAGGAGAGGAGCATTTCTTGGAAGGTGAAAGAGTAATTTATTATCTTTTAGCTTTATCTTCTTTTTATTTCCCCTTCCTACATTCCTCATATATTTCTTTAATCATGTTCTTCATGATAAGGAAAACACGCTAGAATTCTACCTCAAACATATCTACTCCTATAATTAACTACTAGATTGCATGTCTTTCACTAATTTTAGGATCAAAACCTACAATTTCTCCTTCACCATGTCTTGATTTAGACCTGGTTAACATACAAGACTATATTGAAATTTCCATACAATGTTATATGGCATTAATCATAGGCTCTGATACCAAACTCATCAAGAAATCCAAGCTTATAAAAACTTTTACAATTTTCTTGTATTGGATTAAAAATGAATCATAAATTTAATTTCCCTTTAATTAAATCTGAAATTGATTTTTAAAAACTCCATAATTTAATTATGGAAAGTGAAATAAAGTTTTATCATAGAGAAGAAATTTTAAGAATGACATAAAATATTTGTTTTTGAGGTTTACCAAATGGCTACATCCTTAGGTCCATTCTATGAGTGTTTCAATCTATTAGAAACTCTTTGAGAATAATTAAAATATCTCTCTGATTATAATAAAAGTAATTTCATACTTGATATCTATCTATGCAACTAAAATAAACTTCTTTTATTTACCAGAGGTTCTTGTTGCCTCTATAATATAGATATTTCTCTTTCTACAAAATCCCTCTATGTAAATCCACACTACCTCTATAAAAACACTTGTAGTTCATATTTATAAATGCCTCCTTGGAATTCACTAGCTACTAACTATATTTCTAAATTAGGGTTTTGGTTTTAACAACATGGCATTGAATTTTTGGTATTTCTAACATCCTTACATTTTGAGGTGATATCTATATTTTCTTCTGCTTAGAAATTTTTGGTGTTGGATATCAAAACCAAATTCCATATCTACAGGAAAATGGCAAGTTATTTGGATTAATGTTATTTTATAAGAATATTAACAATATTTGGGCTTTTTGTCCATGTGGAAGTAGGTGTGGAAGATATAAAATTGAAAATGAAATTGGTTTAGGATGAACTTGCCCAAAAATCAGCCCATGTGATACATAATAATTGATAATGTATTCATTTTATCACGGATATCTACCCAATGCCTATCTCCAAATGTGTTTCCTATATTTTGGTTGGAATATTATAAGCCAACATGTTTCTACTATCAAGTTTTACATTACCACCAAGTTTGGTCAGCGATCTAACCAAAATGTTTTGCCTTCAATTAGTTGACATCTTGCACGGATAACGCATGCCATACATTAAATATAATATTGGCATAAAGATGATATAATATTAAATGCCTTCTGATTAGTGTTTAATGATAAGATAGAAATTTACATCCAGCCATCTAAAATGCAATGTTGCACTCTATATGTGATTGGCACCAATGTGGATAATAATATGACAACTACCACTCTTTCTTTGGAAACTTGTGGTTGGAAATTCTATCCACATGCATTAAATATTGGAGTTTAAGGTAGATTAAATATTAATGACATGTGTCAAATTATAGATAAGGCATAGTTATAACTAGCACATAAATTTCTCTGTCATCTACTTGAATTCTTATAAAATAATCTTTACGCCTATCTTTAGAAAATATAAGTGGTACAGATTATTAATTTATGGGATATAAAAAATAAAGATATAATAAAATATACTTAATGGAAAATATATTAAAATATATTTATTGGTGAATTATATATATATATATATATTGGTAGGTAATTTAACAAAATTAATTATAAATATTACGGGTGGAGGTGTGGCTTTATTGGCTAGATAATGCCACATATGCATTGGTAACAATACTTAATTATGAGATAAAGAGAAAATATTTTAATCTCTTTATTTATTTTTTCTACGTTACCATATCATCCCTATAAATAACTAATTGGAATCTTCAGTGGGAATCCCCTACATCAATGGTGTTCTTGAGAAGCAGTGTCATTGATTTTAATGTCTCTTTGATATCATGATGACCTCATAGGGTCATAAGAGAGGTGTGATGTTATATTATAGATGTTATAATAAGGTTAATAGATCTAAATATTCTATAGTTCTAGATTTTCATATCAGGGTTCTGTGTGTGCATACAGAGATGATTCTATATAAATAATATCTTGAAGGTTCAGTATACTATAGGAGCATAAAGATGACATTTAGATAATAGATGATCAAATAATGTTGTTTATTATTTGTTTTATTATCTAATGGATTCAAAGTTGTTTCAAAACTTTTTTATAGTGTATAAGGTCTCATAGACCTAATATGACTAGTTGTTGATCAAGAGGGTATCTTGTAGTGGTTTGAGACTTAAAAACTTATGTGTCTTGAAAATAGAAACTTAATGTATGAGGAGTTTATTTACCATGTTATTAAGTTATTCCATGCATATTTGAGATAATATTTTAAGTCAAAGAGGTCATTTATAAACCAAGAAGAAGCAAGACTATATGAATTAGGTCTAGATGACACCTATTGGTAACATAAGGGCTAATGGTTCATTCATAATGATATCAAATGATTGGAAGTTGTCTAAAATACGGAGGAGGATTATGGATATTTGAAATAAAGTATTTGACATGGTTTGATGCCTTTGTTAGGGTAGTATGGGCCATTAAGTCTCATTTTTGGTTTGTTAAGGAGACTTGATGAAGATGACTTTTTCCAGATGGAGCATGGAGTTAAGGGGAGATAATTCAGATAGTTTGAGATGCTTGGAGAGATGTTCATGATGTGAGGGGGAGAATATGTCTAGTTTCAATATTAAATTATGATGGAGAGTCTATTATAAATGTAATTTCAAGAGACAAATCACAAAAGTTGATATGATGACTTGATCAAACCTAGTCATAAATTTTGAAAATGTATTGAATTTTCATTTATGGACACAAGGGAATCTTGTGATATTTATAACTAAATAGGTCCAAAGATCAGATAAGCCAAAGTGAAGAATTTTTTATTAAGGTATGTCTAGATTAAGGGAGAGTAATTGTTCATCTATGTGCATGAAAGCTAATTAAGTATCTTGAGCACCTAAAAGCATATTTAAATGCATGCATGATGTTAGGGGGAGATTAGTTTTTGTTTTTTCCAATTTTTCATTAATGTCAAAGGGGGAGAAGGAGAAAAATAGGTTGCCATAAATGATAAAGGGGGAGATTGTTGGCAAAAGTATTATCAAATATGTCAAATGTAATGACCAAGTAGTGATGTCATGTTTGATCATGTGAATGATGTATAAATCACATCCATAGAAGACAAAAATGTATATTCAATTCCATTTACCATTTGATGAAGCATACATTCACTTAAGATCAAATACTGCATATAGAAACAACCATATGAGCACATCACAAGATAACACAAGAGATTATGTGGAAAACACTCTTGAAGGATAAAACCCATTAAACCATGAACATGGGATACTATCATATAATAACATGATTTAATTTAGACTAGCACCAACTAATCAAGGAGTACCCACCCCTCAATTTAGTCAAGCACCTACTTGACCTTGAGCTAGCACCAACTAACAAGGAGGATACAGCCCCATAAATGATCAAGCACCAAATCAAACACCTCCATATTGATCTCTACCTATGATATGATGTTTTATACACTTGATTATGGACTTATAATTATCTAAAACCTTCAAACCTTCCTATCAACATCATACAATCCACTTTGGCTCTTTCACTCAATACGTTTCTTATAGGCTTATTAGGTATAATGACCTATGTATCCACCTGCGTCAATTTTATTATCTATGAAATATTAATATAATTCACCCTCTGATGGTCAAAAATGACCTTCTTCTACTCCTTCAATGATCTTTCTTCTTCGCTTGAGTTCCCACATACAAAACTAGTCCAAATATGCTAATTAGGCCTTGCCTTTATATCACATACTTCATCTAACCCATATTGGTTAGCAAATATATTTAACAAACTTATTTTAACCTTGAAATATGTCCTCATGCATGTTAAATTAATGAGATAACCTTTCCATAAGTCAATTATAGTATGTAGAGACCAATTTCATTATTAGGCCTAATGGAAACCTAAAGGAATTAGGCCTTCATGCCCACATGTTACACCTCAGACTTCTTTAAACACCTTTTATCTTCACCAATGGATGAAACACATAAAACCTACCTCTAATAGACCCTTTCTTACTCCCACATAGGTCCATGCCACTTGGAACTCCAACTCACAACTTGAACTAAGCCTTTTAGCCTACTCACCATTTAGGCCTTAAAACACATAAAAGTATATCTTCTATAACTAAAACATACAATCACTTTTATCAAACAACTCACTCAAAAAATTTCATTTATATATCCTCCATGACCTAAAAAACATCACCAAACTCATTTTTCCCTCAACTTAGGTCAAAAAACATCGAACTCACTTCTTCAAACTAACCACTCAGACTACCTATAACATCCAGAAACAAAATCATAAACAAATTATTATTTAACAATTCAAATGTTTAACTCCAACTCACCACTTGAACAGGCCTTTTAGCCTATATAACATTTAGGCCTTAAACATAGAAAAGTATATCTTCTATAAATAAAGCATAAAATCACTTTTCTCAAACAAAACACTAAAAAAAATTCATTAATATATCCTATGTGACCTAAAAAACATCACCAAACTCATTTTTTCCCTCAACTTAGGTCAAATAACATCAAACTCACTTCTTCAAACTGACCACTTAGACTGCTTGTAACATCCAAAAACATAGTCATGAATAAATTATTGTTTAACACTTTCACTACTCATAAATAACATTAATATTTTCTCTATGGTTTTTATATCAACATCCCATAGTTCTCTTGTTCTATCATAATTCATTGATCTTATAGACCAATCTCTTAGGTCACTATTTCATATTCTCAACACAACTAGACAAGCCCTTTTACCTTTGATAATTCATCTCTTCAAAATGTCTCTCAACCTTCCATACATATTGTATAGTTTATTTAGGTTTCCAAAAACATCAAAATGTCCATTTGATGCATCATCTCTTGTCATGAGGACTTAAAACACTTCACTCCCTTTGGCATGCCTATAGTAGTCACCTTGACTCAAAACATAGTCATGGTGAACATGAGTTCTAAAAATTTTAGGATCTCTTAATTTAACTCCAAATTCATTAAAGAGATACATAAATACTTCATATCAAATAAAATCGCAAATATGTATAGGTCTGATAGCACATAAGGAACATATAGACCAACTTCTTGAATACACACCTTCACAGTTCATCTTATTCAGACAAGTCACTTTATGAGCACATTTTAAACTATGTATGAGCACCAAAAACACTTACCAAAAAGGTAATAAGATTTATAGCTCTTAAAAAAATATCCCAAACCATTTGATCCATACCTAGTCACTTGTAACTCTTCCCTAATCAATTTTCACTCTGCTTGGTTTCTTTCACTATTTTCACTCTTTATAGATTTAGTGGTAGGACACTTTGATTGAAAAAAATTATTGACATAGTGAACATAACTTCCCAAAAAACTCCGTGGGTATCAATAACAATTATTTTCCTTCAACCTCCATCAACTTGCATGTGTTGATTTAGTCAACTCTACCTATAGTACACAATTCTTTAGAAACAAATTCTTTTATATATATTTTTCTCACTACCTTAACACACCATTACCACATGGAATTTCCTAGAGGTTTCCTATAAAAAATCCAATAATAAAAATTAACTTTATAATACATTCTAGGCCAAAACCATTCACATGTTTCTAATCGCTCTACTATGAGGGTTTACAAGCATAAAAACCTCCTTAGCTTCTTAACATTAATTCATAAATATGAGGGATTGGTTTCTCTAAGAAATTATTCTAGAATATTCATAGGAACCTTCCAAAACTACTCCAAAAGACTCATCTCACCATATAAAATCTACATGTGCCAATGATCATCACAAATTTCTTCTTAGGTTCACATCTGTTCATTTTATCACACTTGGAAGCCTCAGGACACTTTTTCACACTTTGTCCTTTAAGATAAGACCTAGAAATTGGAAAACACACTTGAAACACCCTTTTAAACCTTGTAAAACTTTTACAAGAGATCATATAAATAGTAAACTAACTTTGATCCCTCATTAGGTCTGACTCTCTTTCTTTACATACTAGGCTTAGAACTATACACCATACCATGACCAATAAGCCACATTGAAACCTCTTCAAATGATCTCACCACCTTAGAAACATGTCATACACCTTCATTCCATGATCCAAAGATTATAACCTTATTCTCCTTAATCTCATCATGTTCAACACATTAGGATACCAATCCTATACCACCACACAAAGTCTATGAGAAGACCACCAAACCATTGTTCACATACTTTATCTTATCTCCTTGACCTAAAACAACATCAACATGATGGAAAAACATTAAAAAACTCAAATAATTCTCACCTTAACTCATACACATCCAAACCTACCTTGCACAACTTCAGGCTCAAACTCATCCATACATCAACATCATGCCACAACAAGTCCCCACCAAGCTTAAGCACTAGACCTTCAAACATGCCTCTCAATAAAAATACTAGGTCTTAAAATTGACCTTGATACCATTGTAAATTTTCTTTCCACCTCATTCACATAATCAAACATGACATCACCACTTTATCATTACCTTTGACATCAATGATAATACTTTTTCCAATAAATAGAAGCTATGAATAAAGGGAAAGTGCAGTTATTTTAACTAATTATATCAATGGTGGACATGTATGCATAACCAATGGCATGACATGAAGGAATGGATTTATATGAAGAAGAAGTTTCAATATTAGATGCCTCCAGATTTAAATATGTATAATATATCCCTATGAATCACTGATTCTATGCCCATGTAAACCTATATCCTCATGTGAAATAAGAGAATATGTTATTGTGTGTGTACATGTGATAAATCTATCTAAATAACATGTTTTAACTTAGGAGATGAAGACCTTTTTTAGTTCACACTCTACTTAGGATAATGTACCACGTTTTTTATAATTAACTAAATGTGATCATAAATAATTGTATCATGCTCATAAGTATATGGAAATACTAATTATGTAATATGATTATGCTCATAAATAAATGGAGAAACTAATTATGTGATAACATCATGAATTATAATAGATGAATAAACTATAATTTACTTTTGAATATTTAAATCATACTTTTGAATAGTTCTATAAGCCATTTCATTACCATTTTGATCAATTATTGTGTCAGGAAGTTATTCTATAGTAGAAGTAAGCTTGATTAATGCCAAAAGACACTCATATTTGATTCCTAGAATTTTAGACACTTGATTATTATGAATATATTTGAGACATTTATTTTTATTAAAAGGTGCTTATTTAATCCTTTGTACCAAATTATGTTCTAATATAATATCAAATAAATATGTCTTTGGTAGAGCTAATAATGGAGTGGGAATTATTAGAGGGCCTACTTTTAAATATAGTATTATATTCCTAAGTGTCTCTTGAGTATGTAAATAATATGATTTAACAAATATATAATTATCTTATAAATATTGATCCATATAGCCAATATATTGAAGGAGTGTTATGATGAACACATTTTCACTTGATCCATTATCTACCACAACACTATGTAGGGATTAATTTTCAACATATGCTTTAATAAGGAGTGCATGTCTATCTAAATAATCATCATAATTTTAAATATCTTTAAATTTAATCATAAGATATGATGCTTGTTTTATTATAAGTATTGAATATCAAAATTAATTCATAAATTAGACTTGATACAATCCAATCATTGTGTAAAACCCAATAGATATATTCCAAAGGGGAAACCACTTAGTTTATTAATAATGTTATTCATTAAATTTTCAACCTAGGGTCTGTATAGTTTAGTAATATGTCATAAATAAATGTTTGGAACTAGTATCTCTTTAATATTTGGTTTATAATCATTGCATAATAGAAACACACATGTACATTAGAAATGATAGGAATTGAAAGTACACTTGCAAGAAATGGAAATTAAATGAAATAGAAATTAAATGAAATAGAAATTAAAAATGTTTGGAACCTTCAAAGAATGAATTAAATGTAAAAAATGGAAGAGTAATTATACACATCTAAAATTATGCACACAACACAATTATGAATTAATAAATAAATGCATAAACAAACACATAAATACAATTAATACTAAAATATAGCAAATTAGTATAATAGATCCTTGTGAGTGAACCCTACCTCATTTAGGCTAAAAATATACTCCCTCATTTTATACAAGAGAGTTACTTATTGAAACTTGTATTTATTTCATAATGGTTTTTGTACAACATAATTAAAATAGTATAGAAAATACTCTAAACTCTAACTTAAGGAAATAATTTTTCAACTACTAACTCCACTAGTTAGTGAAATATATTACAATCTAATATCTACTCATTATATTTAGAAATATAGTTTGATTATTTATAATATTCCTAAAATATAATGGGTAAAACTGAGAATATATGGTGGTAGCCAAAATACAAATTTTTTACACTAATAAATGACTACAACTATTATGTTAAAATAATAAAACATTCGTTACAACAAATAAATATAATAGAGGATGAAAGTATATTTATTCCATAATATATTTCAAGAATAAAACCAATCCTTAGATATGGAATGTTTATATCTCTTATATATTCACATAGTCAATAATTTGTAACTACTATAGTTGTTGTAGTTGAAATAGATAGTGCCTATAGATAAACAGATAATGGTTGTAGGTAAAATAGATAGTAACTATAGATGCAACAGATAATGGGTGAAACCATCATAAAATGTATATATAGTACATAAAACTATAGGTGTATCTGATATACTTATTATCACTATTATTAAATCCACATAAAAACCATTAAACTATAATATTTTATCTTTGAATCATTTAACTTACATCATGACAATCATCATATGCAACATGGATGGAAAATATGTACAAAGACATGGTTAATTCTATGATAATGGAGAATATAAAATGGTTTTATATGATAAAAATTGTAAGATGAGTGTCATTTATCAGCCTCATCATATCCCCCAACTTAAATTGTTGCACATCCTCATGCAACCATATTAGGAACCTTAGAAAAATAGTTTTCAATCTATCCTTTTATACTAGTTTATACATGTGTATTACCATCACATGAATTTGAAATTATGATAGGTTATTCCTTTCCTTTGAAGGAGAATGAGTTCTACTCATTTTTTGCATTTCTATATTCTATAATCTTATCTTATGGAGGAGTATAAAATACATAAAAAATATGTCCCATGATAATTATGACTTTTTTCTTGTATTTATTTTGAAAATATCAACTTTATCAAGTAATGATAATCTAAGGCATGCTTTTTTCCTCTTTTAACTTTATTATCCTTTTTTTTTAAATAGATCTATAAATAGTTAAAGTATGTTATTATGAATAATATGTCTCAAGTGAATAATGAATAAAATCATGGAATTTTTTCAATGAAAAACAACCACCAAACATTGATTAATATATTTAAAATATCTAAGATGTTTATCAAGGATGTATGATTAAAAGTCTCATTTTTTTCCAATGTCCTCCAATGATAGTGAACTAGCTTCTCCTTTTCCTATGGAAACTAAACATGGTGGTATGAAATGTGTTTATAATAATCCAATGCAATGTTATTCACTCTTATTGTTTCTTAAGATGACTCCACCTTTGAAAAATATATGTAATACCATATACTAGGGAAATTAAAAAAAAAAAATTGACCCATCCCACCCCCCTCCCACCCCCAAATTTAGATTGACACATGTCCTCAAGTGCAGTGAGGTGGCATATAATAAAAATCTTGAAGGAGCATGGCTAGATGTGAAATATTTGAACATGTGACCAAGCGGTTTATATTGGTTGAGATGGATAATGTAATGGATAAGGTGAAAACATGGAAGGAGTATGAGGAAATTTTATGATAGTTGGATGGTGATGGAATGGGATAGACAAGTAAAATGTTATAAAATATGGCTTATAGGATGGACTATGGATATTGGTATTTGAATAAAGGATCACACAAAATAAAATAGTTTCATAAATAAATTGGTAAGATAAAAAATAAATGACTATCTAAATAAAAAATATAATTTTATGATTTTATAGTGTATTACCATAAGTTATGCTCATGTAGAAGATGCCAAGAAAAATTATGTGGAAGTGGCAGCACATAATCATTCAAGTAGTGGAACCAAATAATTAACTCAATAATCAAGTTTACCAAAAATTAAAAAATGTAAGATAGTTAAAATTTGAAGATAGGATAATTGAAATTTGAAGATGGGCCTGTCAATGAAACCAAAAGATTGTAGTGTATGACAAAAACCTTCTAATTCTTAGAAATTTTCTTCTAAATGAAAAAAAAATTATAATGAAATAACCAACATGTGCCTAAAATGAAACAAAATTATTTTAGGGTGTCTTAGGAATAAACAAAAATTAAACACATAAGTAATAGTAATATGTCAAGGTAACAAAAATGAGCTATGAAAACTAAATGTAGTGGTCATAAGTGCAAATTGTATTAATCGTTTATAAAAGGAAATTGGTTTATAGTGGTTTTAGGTGAAAAAAAATGTAATATTTAGTCTAAGAGAGTATAAAATCACATAATCAAGTTATGAATTGAATAAAATAATAGATTAGATAAATCTATGGAATGGTAAGCAAAAATATGAAGCAAAAAATTGAGAAACATGGTTTCTATTACTAAAAAATAAGAGTATTTTATCATTTGAAATTAGTATTATGTTACTATAGGAACTTAGGCATAGATTATTTATAATAAATATTAAAATAAAATAGAAGTTTTACTTATAAGTAATAAATTACAAATGAGATGATGAATTCAAAGAAAGTTAGGCTTTCCCATGGATGGCACTAGAGAGTGAGTAGGGATTCAATTGAAAACAATGATGGAAGAATGATTAGGGATTCACCTGAGGAGGATTACAAGGTAGTGACTATGGGGGAAAGAGGAGTATTTAGGAGTAAGTTTTATAGATTATTTTAAATCCATAAATTGAGCAAATTGAATGATGATTTTCAAAGGATAATAGGGGTATCTTATGATGGTAAAGGACATGTCCACTATAGATGGCCCTAAAAAATCATATGTATCTTTATAGGTTAATAAAAACATAATGGGGGATATTAATGTGACAATAGAGGCCCCGAAATACTTGATTGTATTTCTCGATGTCAAGGTTTTAGCCTAGACTATCAGTCACCTAGTTTTAGATGGGGGTGTGCTTATGCACTTTTTAGACAACTATATCCTTAAGGTTGGGGTTGTAGATATAAATAGTTATTTGGATGATTTAGTTATTTATAAAAAATGGTATACTCATTTTTAGACATTTTTCTATGGTAGAGGGGTTTCTACCCAATGATAGAGCTTCAAATATAGGCTATGGGAATGGTATTCTGAATGGGGTGACTAAGAAGAAGGGTTAGGATTATAAGAACCCCTCCTATGTATAATATGTTAAGTTTCATCAGCCCATGGATTGAATATATTTTTATAAAAAGGTAGGGGAGACCTATAAAACTTACTAAATCCATTCCATCTATCTATTTTGAAGGGGAAAATCTCTTGATAGTCTTACATCAAGAGAAACTTCTTGTTGAATCTAGGATGATATGTCACTTTTAAAATTTTTGGCCTTCTATCCCTGGTCTCAATCAATGGATCATAGAAAACAAAAAACCTATTATGGAATATTCACTAAAATTTTTCCCTTGTGTAATGTTTTTTGTGGTTATTTTCAACTTGTATGAGGATAATTATAAGTTGTTTAAGGATAATATGTGAGTATAAGAATAGAGATTTATATTTTCTAAGCCATGGTTTCCTAATTTTAGCCCTCTCCTTAAGAATTTTAATGAAAATCCTATCTTGGTAAGTTACCTCACTTACCATTATATTTTTCAACTTCATTTTGTATTAAATTAGTGGAAAATTATTTGGGAGAATTTATAGAGATAGATTCTAATTCCTGTAAATGATCCATTTCACTTATGATAATATTATTATAAATCTAGATGTATAAATTTATCTATTGGAGTTTATTGAGTTTTAAATTGAGGATAAAACTTATAAATAATGTTTTGATTATGATAAATCACCCTTCTATTGTAGGAGATGTTTTATTATAGGCAATTTGGATTTGACTAGTAACTTATCTAAAATGAAGATGGGGGCCTCTTAGTAGAAGGTTGACCTTCTATAACATGTTTATGTCGGTAGTGTGACTATTGATTTTGTTAGTGAAGTGAATTAAACTCCTAAGGATCAGATATAAAAAGAGGAAGATCCTTATAAGGAGAATTTTTTGTTAGAACCTACCTCTTTAGTAAAATTTGAAGGTGATAGAATCTTATTAAAAAAATTATGAATCTAATGATTCTCATGTGACTAAATATTCATTATATAAATCCCATTATGTTGATTCATTTTATATTATCATTCATATTTACCCTGATGAAGGGGATGGGGGAGAGTGGTCTATGGTTGGTACCAAGAGAAGAGGATGTGGCAAAAAAGGAGTGAAACCATGTTGTATGATCCTTAAATCTAAAAAATAAAATGTTAAAATAGGATCATCATAGCTTCTTGGTTATTTTTTTATTATTTTATCGTCATTGGTGTGTGGATTAGATTCTTATTGATTATTCTAAATATTTTGGCCATATGTGTTTATTTTGGTTTTGTATTGTTCTATTTTATACTAGTAGAGGAGTTTATTTGGGAATGAGTGATTTATCTCTTTCTCCATTGTAAAATTTAGGGGTCCCTTTTAAAACCCTATCTTTTACCATTAATAAAAAAACATATAGATGATTACAAAAATGAAAAGACATGATATACTAATTTATTTTTTGATTTGTTATTTATTTATTTATTATTTTTTACTTTATTTGCAATTTTTCATTAATAAAAAACAATATATTTTTCTAATAAAGTATCTTTATTCAACACTTGGTCAACCATTAACCTAACTTTTTGAGCCAAGCATATCAACAACACCCAAGGGTTTTCATTGTTGATTGAATTTATTATTTTTATTTTTAAAAATTTGAATTTTTTAAATAAATCATAACAAGATGGAGGGGTTAGGAAAAAATTTTACCTTGTCCTATTACAACATCTAAATCAATCAAATAATTTTATTAGCTTCATAAATGTATCCATATCATGAAATTAAAGATGATGTTTGCTGCCAAGGAAAGATATCATGATTAAATCAATGAAATGAATTTTATTATTCAATTTAAATTTTGAACCATTTGTTAAAAGTTCAAATTGGTTATCTTCATGCACAAAATTATGAATTATTATCTAGTCCCTCAATAGAGATATTTTTGTTGAGTGAACCCATCATGTCATATGATCATTTTTTTAGTGGCATCTAGGTTTCCCTAGACATTGAGATATATTCATGTAACCAAGGTATTAGTAATAAAAAATATTTCATACAAAACATAAATATGTGTTACTCATTCACTTGTAGACTTCAAAATATTATGTTAGCTAGAGAAATCAGTAATATAACCATTCATTTTAGGTTTGAGCTAGGATGGAAACATTGTATTCCAAAGACAATAAAATCTATATAATAGTGAAACTATTAATCTACACATTGTTCATTAG
>JARHVA010000357.1:1337500-1487500 GCA_037957365.1 Torreya grandis | reverse complement strand
ATGTTATTACTAGATAGGGTTAGGTACCATGTTATCCAAGATAGGAAGAATGCATTCAAAAAATCCATCCTCATCTTCAACATAATCAAATGGTACCAAGGGATCAAACTAGATAATGTGACATTGTTTTTTAAAATAAGGAATAAACCATATAAAATTTCTATGTTAGATTTGATTTAAAAGGATACCATTTTTAAAGATATTATTTACAAAGCATTGAATCAAAAATATATGCCTTATGACATAAAACCTTTTTATTTTGCATCTGTTGTGAATAATTTAAAGGATATTCAGGATGTTATTTATTTTGGAAATGATGATTTGAATTTAGAGTCAATAATTGATATAAAAAAAATCATTACTTATACAATACCAAATCTACAACACAACCATCAAAAGAGTCCTAATTGATAATGGTTCAGGGTTTTGTTTGTAATCTCACATTTATATAAATAATGGGCATAAACATGGCATTCATTCAAAATAAATATGATAATATTCAAAGGATTTGATGTTGTACCACACCAATATTTGGGTTATATTTCATTAGATATTATAGTGGGGCCAAAAACCTTATCTACACAGTTTTAGGTAATGCCTAATAATTTTAATTACATATTGCTATCATGTAGGCCATGTATACATGCAATGGAGGCCATACTTTCTGTCTTTCACTGATCTATCAAGTTTTTTCATGATGGATATTTTTACACTTTTATAACTAAAAATAAATCTTCCAAATATTATAAGGTTACATAACCTACTATCTAGATTTTATCACCATTTGGGTAATCCCAACCTTATATATTACCATAACCATAGATTATTCCCCTATTTCATAAAAATACACATGATTTTTAAGATTTTAGTATAAATAATCTTCAACCACTATCAACAAATACCTACATAACACATAGATCACTACCCAAGATAAAAAATGATGATCATATGCATTAGTTACCCCTTATTGATAAATTAAAAGGATCCAAAATATTTGTACATAAATAATGATGATACTGATTCTGAGGACACTTCATAAGAAGAGACAAATTCAATTCCAATGAATATTGATGATTCATGTGGTTTAAATTTCATACCCATATTTCTAGGAGAATATTGATATGATTATAAATACTTCATACCATTACATAAATATACATAAAAACTAGTCATTAGTAAAAAATAAGGGAAAGAATATTTGTTATCAGTTGGGCACAATCACATATATAATTTTTCCACCATTTTCCAATTTAATAATAAATATACATCTATGGATACTAAACCAATTATCCAAAAACAAGCAAACAACACACAAGATAGAATACATGTGATGTTACATAAGTTACTCGACATGGGATTGGTGTATTTTACAATAATATGCCAAAAAATTGATAGCCTATTATAAAATTAGGATGTTAATCCCTTTTATAATTCTCACATAATCATAGGACATGCTATAGATACATGCTCAACATTACAATATAAGTTTGGGAAGTATAAGGCTGAGGGTATTATAAAAATGATATACAGGGTAAACCTAACTTGAATAAGTCCCCAAAATAGATTCATACATATAGTATCTACAAGCATTCTATGAATAATGCTCTGAATATTTAGGTTTTACTTGAGAATAAGTATAAAAAACATATGGGCAATTATGAGGACTCAAATCCAAATACATGTACACTTACATTCTTACAATTTATGTGGCATGACCATGATGAGTTACAACATGTCATATTCTTATAATATTCCATGAGACACATTATAGTACTAGTTTCATGTGGTCCTAATGTGATTCAAAACCTACTATTAATCATGAACAAAAGAACTTTGATAGTTTCTAGATTTGGTAGCATGCGATTATAATAAATGGAAGCTATCATGGACAAAGAACGAAGGTGTATCACATTTAGATTTAAATGGAACATCATTCATATTTTACATGATGGTTTTGATGAAATTCACATATTCTTAAATGGCATGCCAAGTTCTAATTTTATATGTCCAAAAATTACACATGAGGCATTTTACACAATCGAGCAACATGCTATGTGGATGCACATGATTCATAGCAACACCAAAGATAATGATATACTTACATAAAACAAGTGGTATAATGACCATAATGATGATGATGATGATGATGATGACGAAGACGATGATTTAATTGATTTTGCCCACATTCATTACCTGACACTCAATGATATACCACCAACTCCAAATTTTTATTATCCACATCCCTTGGATGTGTTATTTGATTTCTAGATTGACATATAATATGTACATTTATATATGTTTCAAAAATATAAAAATAGTGAAATATTCAAGAAAAAAAAATCATGACCTATGCATGTTCATATATAATTTTCATACATCAATTTAGTAGTGAATAATATTATACACTATTTTATCTAGTTTTGTATCATACATGATTCACCAACATACATGATTTATTAAATATTTCACATAATATTAGTCACAAACTCAATTGTAGGTAATTTCACTATTACACACTTAGAAAATACATTTAGGTTATAGTGTACCTCACCTTATTATTTTTCCAATGAGCTCATACTATCACCAGTTAGCTATAGATTACATACAAGATTACTAAAACATGTACATTCATCAATTAGCTTAATAGGGGCATGGTTTACACAAGTTTTATACTTATTTTCCTACCTTATCTTACTCATAACTCAGATATTTACATAAAATTACATCTTTGAATATTTTTCCCTCACTGACATTATGATATACTATTCTCTATCTCAGTTACTAATTATACTTAGGATACAACTTGATTTTGTTGATAAAATTACATATTATGCATAATTTTTTATATTAATATTCCTAACATCATATGTTATATGAATTAACTATTTTTATTTGATGACATTTTAATATTTCATTTATGAGTGGCTCTAATCCATCATGTCTCTGATTTTATTCATATGATGGAATTTAAACATGTCCTTGTTTTTCTTCCATTTGTGTGTGCGGACATTTGAACATGTCCTTCTATGTGGTTCCAAACCTCCATAGTTTTATTCTATGCATTTACAAGAATTTAAACATCCTTTTATGTACTTTATATTTGATTGAGTTACATTTGAATATTTCCATTGTATGTGTCCCCTTGGCCTTCTATTTTGTGTTTTATGTGTTGTGCATTTACTCTTTGATTATGTGTATCATGGCCATGACACCTTTATTTGTTCTCTTCTCAAATTTTAATGTGATGATGGATATTATGCATCTACATAGCCCTTATAATGCCATGATGGATATCATGAATTCCTTCGTTATTGTTTTTATTATGTGTTATATATTGAGTTGATCAATTATCTAGATCCATCATTTTCACAACCATCTAGACATACTATGAATTCTTTATTCCACATGCATATCACATTATTACTATGCTTGATTTACATACATGATGATGCCATTATTTTTCCAAGTTAATATTACTCAAATTTTCATTTTTACATAACAATAACCTGCCACATAAATTTTTATTTAGCATTATGTTCTTGCACGGGATTAAAAAAACAAATTAAAAGAGGGTGCATTTATAAAGCTTTTTCTTATATAATATGCTTTCCAAATTAGTATACATATAAGATTTAATAATGATTACATATTTAACATAGTTTTAGGCACATAAAATACACATAAATTAATTTTAGATAAGATCTCTAGATTAGATAAGAGATAACTACTCTAGATTCCTTCCCCACATTGTTTTCAAAATGCCTAAAAATAGGCATTTACATAATTTATTAGAATCTTAGTTTATTTAGAGTAGTATTCAATAGTTTCATAGTCTTAGTTTCTATAATTACTCAATTTTATATCATATTTGCTCAGTTTAGGGGCAATCATGCATAATATGTTTTTTGAATTTAACATACATGTTTTCTCAAAATTCACAATTTTTTAATTGGTCTAAAAATCAATATGTACCAGATATCAGTTAGGGGCATATACGTGACACATTACTTCCTCATTGCTTAGTTTTTTACACTAGTATTGAAGTTGGAATGGAAAATTCGTGTCATTCTACATGCTATATACACTAAACCCATATTATACTTAGCATTTTCACCAGTTTTTCACCATAATTGAACCTTATTCCATCTATAGTGGTTGGTTTTCTATTTGCACCAATATTTTTATTTGGAGCTATCTATTTGGATTAATACAAGGATTTCAAATTTCTTCACTACTTTGGGTATGTGATGATGTATTAAAGCATAATTTGATTTTTTAATCACACTCAACCATCGATGAGGATTGGGGCATGCACATTCTAATCCAAACTATTCAACCTCAATGAAAAATCCAAGGATACAACCCATTAAAGTTAATATTTTTTCCACCAATTTTTTCACTAAGAAAGCACAACATTTCACATACCCAATCAAGTGTATTTGTTCTTTTTCACTCTATATTTTATTTTCTTTCACCTTTTTATATAAACCTTAAACAAATATTGATATTACATATGTTTCATTATAGATTTATGTGTCAAGCATACTTCAGCATTGTGGACTACATCTAGTCCTCCTCTTCACATGTAAGTTTAGGGACACACTATTTATCCTTTTAATCTAGTAGATTCACTTTTTTGCATTATTATAATAGAAGGGGATAAATGTAGACATAAATTAACATTGAAGTTAAAACCATGCACTTTTGACCACTCTTTTATGCACTTAGCTCTAGACCTATCTTAGGGCCTATTTTTATCAATTTTGACCACCTTACAAACTCTTCTAAGCTATAAAAATGACCCTCAAATTTACTCATATATATTCCTATCAGCATAAGGCATATTTTATGTTCTACCTAAAACTCAACAATGTCAAATCATATATTATATAAAAGCTCCCTAGGGAACTATAGTGCATAGCTCTAGTTGCCTCATCACCTCTCCTATCTTCCCACCAAATAACAACTAATTTACAATATAAAAAGTTATAGGAAGTTCAGTCTATGTCCTTAATGAACCCAATTCTAAGTAACTTCAAATATATTACTAAATAGACACTTTTAAAAACTTTTTTCACATAAGAGGCTTCCACATCAAAAATCACTAGAATCACAATTGCACATTGAGATGAAATTGCCTATTTCTCCAAATCTAATTGTATACATCCCTAGTATCCCAGAGCTCATACTTGAATACATTTTACATGTTATAAGTCCAGGTTAATCTAATCACATAATTATCTCATCAACATATAAAATATTTAACTAGTTATTTGGATTAGATTGTAGCATGGGAGAACTACATGAAGTTTTATCCCTCTTTAGACTATTAGTATGTAGGTAACACTCAACACATGGGGTGTTTAGGTCTTTCCCAAATTCAATTGTTGACCCCTTTTTCCCATTGATTTGCATTGATATTCACATGTCAAATATTTGGGGATTTTGATGGAAATCATTCACATAGTGATCTCCATATGTGATTACAAGCTCCCACACTAGATATACACTCTATAGATGAAGACACAAAGAACCCCAAAACCCTAATTCACTCATTATAAGTGGAAATTAGACATGAGTGCCTCAAATTGTATATGAGTGAAAATGGTATAGTTTAGTGTTCCTATTGATGTTGTCTATGCCTCTATGTAGTTCTTGATTCCTAATTCTTGTCATTAGACCTCCCTTCATAGAAAATTTTAGCCCCTGATTCCTCCAAAGAATACAATTTCAATCTACGTATTTATTTCTCATTACACTTTACTATTTTGAGTAAAATTATAGAATATATTTGTTCCAAATAAATGAATTCTATTATTTTTATATTATTATCCTGATTTTCAACATTAGTTATCATCTAGGGTATTATTATTATCTAAATTTTGATAAAATATTAACAAGCAACATGTGCTATAAATAAACAAATATGTCAATGAGTCTCAAAATAACATGTGTGTGTGTGTGTGTGTGTGTGTGTGTGTGTGTGTGTGTGTGTGTGTGTGTGTAGACACACACACACACACACACACACACACACACACACACACACACACACACACACACACATAACTCAAAAAATTTATATAATATAACATGATAC
The DNA here is from genome assembly GCA_037957365.1 of Torreya grandis. Lineage (NCBI taxonomy): Eukaryota > Viridiplantae > Streptophyta > Pinopsida > Cupressales > Taxaceae > Torreya > Torreya grandis. Next base: position 1,481,400 of record JARHVA010000357.1, on the reverse strand, counting down.
AATTATAGTATAAAATACAAAAAAGGTTAAGGTCTATCACGAAGATGTGATACACTACCCATAAATTCATGTGACTACCCTCTATAAATAGTCCATTGTAGCAACCATGTCTATGATTATAAACACCCCACATATGCTTGTAGATTGCCCACATGGCCCTGCACCTATATAAATGTATAGTTATAACTAAGGAATGGCTCTAGCCTGAACTAGTGCATAACACAACTAAATCTCCCCTTGAACCACTTCCATTGGTAAAATAACATGTGATCCATATAATATTTATTTTAGCTCTTTATTTTTGTCACTGACCAACCAAAACTAAATCGCATAGACAAGTATTAAAGGTGTCACAATATCAACCATCTACATAGTATCATGCTGAGGTAGCATAGAATCTAATATAATAGGATGGTTTGTCTCCACCATTTTCACCCATGTAGTCTAATCCACTACAAAATATGTGAAAATGAAAACAAAAATTACCTCACTTATCACATACATATCTCCAAAAATATACATATATCTAGCTTGTATCTCTATCTAAAAATCAAATTAATCACAAGACACCACATTTTACTCAATAAAAGTTGTTCATCTACTCAAACACTAATAACCTCATGTGATTAATGGATATATAGTGGTTAAATATATATATATATATATATATATACTAACTAGTTTGAATCACATAAATGTGATGTGATCGATAATGAATCCTCCTCATAATAGACAAACTCAGTGTAAGATGGATGACTGGGACTCCCTATGGTTTAATGAGAGCTTGTATCTAAATCCATAGATTTGGTGGTGGATATGGTACATGTTTTTATGATATAGTATATATTCCTCTATCTCATTATTCTTGTTGGAATCATTATCTCAATACTATAGATGAGTGAGTATGTATCATGGGAACCTCTATTGGAAACTTGTTGCCCCTACTCCATGTCGATCTTTCACATACCATACCAAAATATTTCAGGAATACTATAGGAGTGATTGGATTTAGAAATAAAATATACCCTAGTGCAAGAAATAATTGATACGACTCCACCCACCATGAATAATGCTCAGTAATCCTTTATCAACTATGCACCTCAAAATTACTTAGCCATGACTACCAAGTATTTTTTGTGCTCTAATATGTTTGAAAAATAATCTTACCTCATGTTATATTATACAATGTTGTGTAATGTGGTACAACATGTACCATGTGATCTTGTTTCCACCTCTGCACATAAAATAAGGCATCATCCATTGCATGTGTTAATCTTATAGGCCAATACATAGGGGCTCTATCATATATCAAAATAATAAATAATAAAATGGATCCCACATTAATCTTCCCATATTATAGAACAATATAAAACTCATGAACTAACTACTATATCATATAACCTAAGTCATAAAATGTTCCATATTCCAACATGGACTAGTAGAGTGCAATAGTATACAACAATACCTTCCCATACTAATTTTGGCACATTACATGAGATGTCACAAGTCCAATGATGGAATTTTATATATCTATAATGGATAAAACATATACATAAAATAAGCATTGTCTCAATATTTCCTAGATATACCTCTTAGATTAAGTAACCCATAAGGCTAAGGCTCGCCTCTCAACATCTATCTCTGGTGTATCACACACCATGTGTGTGTATAAAATAGAAGTATATAATAGGAAATGAACATCCTCAAGGGTAATAATCAACTCAATGTTATCCCCATCCACCATGTATATGAAAGTGTTAAATAAACTCGCGCATATTCCTAAGAATATGGTGACCAACTCAACACTCAATGAAATATGCCACATCTCCATAATATCTTGAATCCCAAGGTAGTCAACTATGTTATATATATTATATGTAGTCTATTTAGAATACATAATAGATCCAATGCATATACTAATATTCATAGCCTTCATTAACTCTATAAAAAAAATTTAAAAAAAAATATCAAATATATATGCAAATAATAATCAAATATACTTTAAAATGAATACAAAAAATTAATAAAATTAATTAATTCATCATCCTTATTTTTTACTTTTTCCATCTTTATAAACCATATTTACCCCTTTGTCCATCTTTGTTAACTAGGTTGACCATGTATTTAACTATATCAACTTTCTTTTCTATCTTACTACATCATCCATGTACCCTACTACATCAACCATTCATATTTCATAGTAAGTCAATGATTTATAGTTCCATCAACCACTTACCTTAACTATGTTAGATAGATGGTATACCATTGATCACTTTTATAAATAATCAACCAATTCTCAAACTATGTCACTTATCTTATTTTCTAACATAATTGGCCATATATTATTAAGTCAACCAACTTATTCATTCCAACTTAATCAACCAACTCATACAACATCATCTAGTTTTATATTTAACTAGGTTGGCCATCTCTTACATAATCAACCACTTACCCAAATCCATGTTATTTATCTAAGTTAGCTAGGACAACCTTGCTCAAAATTCAAAATGATTTTTATCTAGCTTAAAATTAATTACCTAGACCTAATTGGTGCATTGGGAAAAGAGTGGGTAGACCATTAATGATTCATAATATTATTGGTCAATTTTATCATACATATACCCACTAAAAATATTTCTTATCTAAATTCCTAATAAATTATCTTTTTAATACCCCCTAACTAATAAAAAACCCTTTTTTCATACTAGGTTAGCCTTGGTTGACCTAGTTACAAAATTTATGTCACATTTACACAACTAGGTTAGCCTAGTTTGAGGCTGAGTGATAAATTTTTAAAAATTTGGTTGTGATGGGATGAACTTATTGGATTAAATTATGGAAGGGTTCGGACCTGTCCATTACTATAAATACAACCTTCACTTCAATCCAATAAAGAGTAACATTCATTTTTGCATTATTATAGTTCAAAATTTTGCTACATTTACATTTGAAGGAGCCATTACTTAGGGCTTGCCTTGGAGGAAATCTAGATTATATTATGGGAATTCTTGGATGCAAGTATGAATATTTTATCCTAGAGATGATTTATATTGTAGTGTTATCCTTAAAAATCCAAATAATCTCTTGTAAAGTACCATTGGCTAAGGAAGAGATTAAGACTTGACAAGTTCATCCAAACGTAAGTATCTCTAGCTTTTTTCATTTCCTATATAGATAATACATATCATAATAGTATTGAATGTATAAATCCTTGTTTATATTAACTCTACACTAAATTTTTTTGTAGCTATAGGGTTTTACTGTATTGCCATATTCTACCTTAGGTGATCTAGGCACCCATTTTGCTACCGTGATCCTTTGTTTGTTTTAAACTACCCCATTTATGTTATAAGATTTGCTAACTAATTTTAAATCTTTAGGGTTATGGAGTTTAATCCTTATTTTTTTAAAGGGTTTGAGTATATTAAATTATGGTATAAATATATAATAAATACAACCATTGATTTGTAATATAATTGACTTAGTTTAACCTTTCAAAAAATAACAACTTATGTAAACAAGCCCGTAGTTAGATATTGATTGAGACAAAATATGTGGTCGATGTAAATTGGTACAAGATTTGATATGAGCGTCATATATAGGATCCAAGTGATAAAACTATTCTTGAATAGTCGTACCCTAATTAGATAGTAACACTAAGAGAGATAGTGTCTTTCTTTTGGTGCTATTATCCCTATGTAGAATTGTTCTGAACTTCTAGGTACACCTATGTCTAATTATACCAAACATGTTCCTATACACATGAGTTTTTATTCACTATAATTGCTCTATTTTTATTGATTTTATATACAAACCCTAAACTTCCGTATTATTAGGGCATCTATTTGGAAAAATTAACAAAGTGTTATAATATTGGGATAGGCTAGACATCCTTAACACCCTACCATGATGAGAATTTCCTACATAAAAATAATGTGAGAAGGGATAAAGACCAAATTATTTTTTCTCACCTAAGTGCTAGTGTAAGTTCAAGTGAAGCTAGTATGAATGTCAGTGATTTGAGTGTGTTTGAGACTACAAATCTAAGTAATATGAGCTTAAGAATGTTATAAATGGTTGTATGTAGAAGTAGGGTAGAATAAGGATTAATAACCTTGATTTTTCATTACTTATTCTAAGTTTTTTATGTAATTTTCATATGATTTCTATCTAGTGGATGAAGGGCTAAAATTCACATATATACTCTTCTAGTACTTGTACGGGTATTAAAGGAGATCTAGGCTGACCCTAGGTGGTTTTTGATTTGAAAATATATCCATTAGCAACAAAATTTATGAAGAAAATAATTCCCAAACTAGGACACTAACACCCTTGGCACCACTATCCAAATTATGGTGCTAGTGTCTAGGTGGTATAACTTGAGACACTAGGGGCCAAGATGTTAAAGTGAAGGTTTATGACTACTTTAGGGATGTTTAGGGATGCATGTGGCCCATATAAAGGCTTGATAAGTATCTAAATAGGCCCTAAGATAGGTTGAGGGCTAAGCTAGGGATGGGTGGTCTCAATTAACACTCTTAACACTCAAGTGTAATGTTTAGATGATTACATTCCCCCCTTTTAATTCTATAAACATAACAAAGAGAAATGAATATGATACAAGAAAAAGAAGTGTACCTAGAATTACCTAAGAGGTGAAGCCCATGAATTTAGATATGAGTGTGTGAATTATGCTCTATTGCATGTATTTCAAATTAAACATGAATAGATTAGTCCTTATATAAGATATATCAAAATAAAAAAATGAGTAAATAGATAAGAGAGAGGAAAGGCATAAATACACCTCACTGGGTACATAAACCAATTCATAAACTTGGTGATAACCTATGTGTGTGCATGTAAATAGTGATCAATCAATGAATATCTTGGACTAAGCTAATAACTTGCTCAATCACCATGTGTGGGTGGATCAATAACTTGATCTAATTTTGAATACATCATTGTCTACCCCTACTTGGTAGATCATGACCTATAAATAGCTTAGATTAGATTGATGGTGTGTCAAACCCTCTCATGTAGGTGGATCAATAACTCAAGTATACTTTTACTCCATTATTTCCCACTCATGTGTAGTGATGCATCTAAAAATGATACTACGTGATGTAACTTAAGATGTATAATTGTAATTATAATTGTATATGTTGACTATTTGGGCACTCAAGAATATTAGGTGGCTCTAATCCACTTGAGAATACCTACCACTACATATGGACTAAGGCATCAATATGGTGTGTAATTTGGAGCATTATGTTTGATGTTTACAACATAGATAATGACATGTGCTTTACCATTCCATCTGATCAATCAGTGCATAAGTGAGGATATAGAAAAATGTGTCATGCACATGCCCCCAAATTTGATATATAAGTACATTGCTTTTGGATTGAGTTGTAATAATATATATATAATAATCTAAAATAAAATGGGAATTATCATGCCATACATGATGCTCCCAATTTGATAAAATTAGTATGAATCCATGTTAAACTAAGACAAAATTGTTAATCTATAACTGAACCTGTGCAAACCTAGATAGTACCTACTACACTTTTATGGAGAATCTATAATTTTTAAAAATATGAGCTAATATATAGTAGTTCCATATGTTGGACAGTAGTAATGGTGGAATTAGTGTCTCAATTTGGGTGCTAATGTCCAACTATTCTAATTTTATGTAACGAAAATTTGTCTCTATATCATTATTTCCCACTGTGTTTTCTTGAAATTAATTTTTGTAATATGTGCCTGTGTGCTAAAAATTGTAATTTGAGTTCATTTAGATATCCTAATCTCTTTGAAAAATATATGAGAATACCCCCTCTTTTGACAGGAGTTGTTGAACCTATGCAAGAACTATCCTCAAAATAAAAAGATATTCAAAATGTGTGTTAGTTGGAGCATATATGATATCTATGTAATAAACCAATATAATGTACATAAATAACATTGGAATGTAATATATTCTAAGAATAATTTTTAAGTGTAGGAATTATGTTAGATATAACATTCATAAGGTTTTCAAGATATATATAAAAATGTATATGAATAAAAAATTTGATTAATAGGTGGGTAACTACCTAGGGGGATGGGTCATGATGTCCATAATGGAACCCAAGTAGGAAGGGGAGATAGATGAGGTACATCATGGCATATAAAAATAGAGTGTGTAACAAGAAATAGAAAAGTGTCATGGCCATGATTCATATAATAAAGCATACATATATAACACATGAGACACACAAAGTAGGCTAAGGGGACACAATATAAGGGACATGGGCACATGTCACTAAATATGAGAAATATAGATGTAATAGGACATGTTCCATTGTCCACATTTGTAAACAACAAGCAAGTTGGATTAAATCCACATGAGAGGACATGTTCAAATGTTTGCATACATAATTAGGAAGGCACACAAAAGGACATGAACACATGTCCAAATCATAAATATAATGAAAATAAGTGGCATAAAGCTATAGAGAAATGACATATTCAAATTCCCTTGAATATATTAAGCATAGAGACATAATCAAGTCTAAACTAAGAAAGTTAGAAATGAAAGTATGTATGAACATGTGGTACAAATATGTATAAGAGAAAATATATACATAAGTTGAGTCTATAGTAGTAGTTGGTAATAAATATGAGTAGTGTAGGATGATCAATATCGAAATATAACAACGATAAAAAAGTGATGTAGAGTTAGAAAGATGTCACTTGACAATTGGAACTGTGTATAATATGCCCCGAAATGGGCAAATATATCAAATGAGGAGTTTCGTATCTATGTATATGCCCCCAATGGGTAAATAGTATAAAATATATATCTGTGTAGTGGAATTGGGTCATATAAATAGTTGAAAACACTTGAAAATAAGAATTGAATCATGTATGTGTGATAAAAACCAACTATACTAGGATAACTAACATATGTAGTACCAAGTAAGTATAATAAGTGTAAACATGCCAATGCATACAATCTATAATTTATATTTTATGAGTAAATATTTGAATGTTTTTTATGTTTTATAATATTATATAATTATTGTATTTTATGTTGAAAGTAACATGAAAATGAAACTATACACGAGGAGCAACAAATAAGTAAACTATGTACAATAAAGGAGGAACACTAATCGATGACTCTCATGGGACACTCACTATCAATTTGACCTATGTGAAATAAAGTAACCATAATAATGTGTGCTATTTCAAATGGTAACTGATGTCCCAAAACTTATTGTACTAAATGAGTCATAGTTGGCACTACATGTGAAGTGGTACTAGGAATCTATGAATCTGAATGGGGTGTCTTCTGAACTATAGGGGTCTTAGGGACCCGTCTTGTAGAATATGTTGTGATTAGCATGGGTAAACTATGCCAAGAACCCTTGTAACTCAATAAAACTAATCTTAAAAGGAAATCGGTAGATGGAGGCCCTTTAAAATCTACAACATATCTCTAATGTAGGGTATCTCTAATAAGGGTCTCTATGAGAGACTATGCATACATGCTAACACTATAGGAGTATACCTCATCTGCACTAGTGGATCAAATGACCTCTTTATATTAATGATGGAAACTATGATCAAAAATATAACTGGTAACTATGGTGTTATTTCTTATGGGATAGGTAAAGTATACTCATAAAAGAGCCTCAACCATGACCACATGATTAGAATGCACATACTTGAGGCATATATACATAGTGGATGGAATGGATAAGAGATTATATATACATGGTCTACCCAATAACATGTTAAATGTGCTTACATTAGGTACTAATATGAATCTAGTAGCCATATATGCTGGTCTAACCTATAGTGGAAGTACAATATCCTAAATGGAGCTCTAAACATGGACAATAAAACCATGGATAACTATGTTAGTTAGAGAATTGTCCTGGTATGAATAACCCAAATGTCATAAAAGTGTGATAATGAACAAGTTCATAATTGACCTATTGTCAACCATAGCACTCTTAACAGGATGATGATCAATGTAGACTCGTATAAAGAGTGCATATAAATATGAATCATCATCGATAATCTCTTACTCTAAGAAAGTGATGAGTGTTTTAGATGGCACTATAGTATGACACACACTAATGATATTATGCAAGGGTTTTGTGTCCTCTATATTATTATGATATGATGCTGGTGGTGGATGTTGTTGATAAGTATAGTGAACACTTGAAGTACCCATACCTCACTAGTTGTATGCTTTAGAAATAGATCAAAAAATATTTGCAATGCCTTAACTTCTCTTTGTCAAACTTTGGGTGCCTCTATGGGTGCACCCACATCAATGATGTTTGATTTTATTAAATATTGTATCTTATGTTTCAAGTTGATATATCAATTGGTAGTATGTCTAAGTCCCCTATGATAGTCATACGATGCATTAGACTCATATGATACATTGGAGTTGCATATCTTAGGAAGAAGCCATGTTGTATCAAACTATTTGATGGGAGGTATAGATATGATATTGCATTCCAAGATCTATTATAAAACATCTAAAAGTGATTATGGAATGTTGGTGAAAATATCTATGGAGAAACCGATAAAACCAAACAAAGAGGTGGCTCTGAAGCTGCATTAATTGTGGTATTTTGATCACTCTTATTTTCAATTCCCCTTACTTTGTATGGAGGCTTATTACAACCCTTATTATTTAAATCTAATCCACTTGTACATTTTAATTTTCCCATAGAGAGAAGCTTATCTTCCCTTTATTTCACTATGTGGCATACATTTGTGAATGTTGGAAAATTCTCAAACAAAATAGATTCATGTAATGATGGTAGTAAACTTTGTTTGAATATGTCTTCGATTTCTCTCTCTACCATGGGGTAGTCATATTTACCATTATAATTTTATATCACAAGACATATTTTACAATAGGATTATTATATTTTTGATTCAATTGTGTCAATTGAGCGTATGAGATCTTAACACTAATGTTAATTGAAGAGAGTGATAAAAACATATTTTCTAATGGATTGAATGCAATGATAGACTGATTTGGAAGATCATAGAACCACCATAAAGTATTGTCCTTTAGACTTCATGAGAACAAGTTAATAAGGAGACAATAATTCGATACCTAGTCCAAACATGTTGCATAGAAAGCTCATAGATTTTTCTATGGATCACCCTTACCATCATACAAAGTGAACTTAGGTACCAAAAATATAGATGGAAAAGGAGTTATCACTATGTGATGTGCAAAAGGTGTATGTAAAACAACATGATAATCTAAGGAATTTGATGGCCTAATAGCTCCATGCTCAAGATATAATACATTATCCTATAAAGAATGAATCTCATGCATAAAGTATTTTACATATGGATATGAGGAACTAGCCATAGGAGGTGTTGTTATTATTCAAGGTAACTAGGTTAACATAGGTTATAGTACATGATGTGTTCCCCCAAATTACACACAATAATTTTGTCATCTACGGGAGTAAAAGGTTGATCATTATTTTATTTTTGAAGTTCTTCCTAAGCAATATTGATACAATCATATTGCATATTTTAATGTTTATAAATGAAAATTTGTAATTATCTATTATCATTTTCATCGAATCAAGTGTTGAATTAAGTCATTTTAGGCTGGGAAGTAGGAAAATAAATAGTTTTATATTTTGAACCTTTAAATAAATTTAATCAATAAATGATTACAAGAGTTAAACTCTGAGACAAATATGAGATTTTTGAACTAATATCTAAGCATAAAAAATAAAGGGATACAATCCTTAATAATATATAAGGTTAGGTTTTTAGTAATATTCAAAGTACATCGATTTCACCAAAACATTCAACTTTTTAGGGTTATGGATTTTAAGCCCTAGGTTATTAAAGGGTCTGAGTATAGTAAATTAGGGTATAAATAGGTAATAAATATAGAAACTAATTTGTAACATACTTGACTTAGTTTTACATTAATAAAATTAGTAATAAATGATTTAAATAAGTAATTATCTATAAATTTACTAAGATAGAAGATCTAAAAGCTATAATTTGGGAAATGAGCTGATCTGAGTCTCATGGATAGGATTTAGGTGTCAAACCTATTTATATATAGTAGTTCCCTAATTAGATAGTAGTGTTGATGGTACTAATGTCCTTATTTTATCACTAGTGTCCTTTATGTAAAAATCTTTTGAGCTTTTGGTTGCACCCATGTCTGAGTCTGTTAAGCCTATTCCTATATGCATGAATTCTAATTCCATATAGGTGAACTATTTTGATTGATTTTATATGCAAACAATAAACTTTCATATTTTTATGGAATTTGGTTGGCAAAAGTATCAAAGTGTGATATTAGTGGGGTAGGATGGATATCCTCAACACCCCATTATGATGAGAGATACCTACATACCAGTACCTTGATGAGGGATCAAGTTTAATGTAGTTCTCCCCATGTAAGTGATGGTATAAATGCAAGGGAAGTAAGTATGAATTCTAGTTTGAGTGTTTTGAATGTTCTTGAGACTATAACTCTAAGTGATCTAAGCTTATGAATGATGTAGATGGTTGTATGTAGAAGTAACGTATAATGAGGATTAATAACTTTGATTGTGCATAACTTGTTCTATGGTTGTTTATGAAATTTGCATTTGATTTCCATCTAGTGGATAAAGGGAGAAAATTCATGTATATATACTATTATAGTGCTTGTATGGGTCTTAAAAGAGGTCTAAGATGAACCTAAGTTGTTTTTTATTTTAAAATGTATATATTGGTAATAAAAGGTGAGAAAAGGATAATATCACCCAAACTAGGACACTAGTGCCATTGGCACTACTATCAAAATTATGGAAATAGTGTCTAGGTGGCATAACCCAAGTTACTAGGGGATAGGATGTTGAAGTGAAGGTCTATTACTAATTTAGGGATGTTTAAGGATGTGTGTGGTTTGAACAAATTATGGATAAGTGTCTAAATAGGTCCTACAATAGGTTTAGGAATAATATAGGGATTGGTGGTCTCAAGTAACACTCTCAACACTCAAATGCCATTTTAATATGATTATAATAACACTAGATTAGATTCATTTTATGAATTATAATACCTAACCAGTGTTATTACATGATATTATTTACCTAAAGGATTTTTAACCCTCTCCTTTAATGTTGTGTGATAAGTGCTTCCTTAGTTAAGTTTAGCAAATCCAGTTTTGTAATGATCTTAATATACAAATAATCATAGTAGATGTTATTTGATTAACTTATGTGAGATTGAACTTACTAAGTAGGATAAGCTTTAGATTTAATTAATTTTTTTCATACAAAAACTGCTAAAATTTGAAAGATTTAAACATCAATTGGTTGATATTATACATAAATTATTGGATGAGAAGTTAATAACTCTTCTTCTTAGTTACTATCATCCTAATCATCATCATGAGTAGACAAAAGGCAAGGCATTTTTCATTTATGGACATCGAGATAATGATTATTTTTTTATTTCAATAAAATATTACAAAACTTGCATATAAAGAGATTATAATATTTAAAACTAATAAAAAAAACAATAAAGATACAAAGGTCCATGATAATAGCATATCTTGAACCAAAAAAAACATGGATATAAAATTAAAAACATCTACACTCAGATATAGAATATGAACATGTAATGCATACTTTAAAATAACACAAGAAAATCAACAATATCAAATAAAAGTGCCACAACTAATTAATATAGGTACAAATCCATAAATAAAGTATCACAAGACAAATATGAATGGTAATTATTTTTGTGCACAATTTCTATCAAGATGGTCAGCTCATTCTATAATTTGAAATTTAATTAAGTACATGTTTGCCATTTTTATCTTACATACAAATATTTCAAGGACTGAGCAATGTTCCTAATTGAGAGAAGGACCCAATGATAAAAAAGGGAGACCATATTACTTGAAACAATTTTGAGAGACTTTAAACAAGATTAAAGTGTAATTCTATTGATCATAGAGAAATAGGTATACAGATTAAATGAAGGATACAGGTGGATTTTCACAATGTCTAAATAGTCTAAGGCCATGAACAATTTTGACTATGCTTCTAAAGTTCATTTGAGCTTCCAAAGATCAAGAAAAATATCAAAATAACAAGTCTAAGTAGCCAAACTATCATCAAGATGTCACTCAAAAATGAACTGGCTAGCTAGATTTTACATTTAACATCTTTGCTCAGAAAGTCTCATAATCCCTCAAGTCACGTGGACATGATGCTCTTAGTACCTAGATCATTCCTTAAAAGTTTAATGCCTTCATGATTTTTCTTATTAGATATCTGAGCATTTAAATTTGACCTAAAAAATGAAGACATTTATATGAAAGTCAAATTTAAACTCAGGTAAAAATCATGCGAGCTTAAATTTAATGGTCTGTAGGATGTCAAATATATCCGTGTGGACATCAAATGATGTTTGTACATATGTCAAAATAAATCTTAGGCAAAAATCATGAGTTTAAACATGATGAGTTAGGGGATGTCAATGATAGTTGTGCTCCCATTTGATAATGGTCATGCATACATTAAAGTTGAATTCAACAAAAATCATGCAAGCCTAAATTTTATGGTCTACAAGATGTCAAATACATCTACATGGATGTCAAATGATGTTCATATAGATGCCAATTTCAAGACATGATAAAGAGTTGTTGGGTTTCAAGTAGTGGGTCTCAGGAAGATCTAAAGGCTTAAATTTAATATCTCATGAAGATCAAATAGTGCATAAATGGTCAAGAATTCAATGAATCCAAGGAGCTAATGAGTCAAGGACAAGTGTCAAAAGCATGCAGGTCCTAGTAGAGGATAGATAACTTGGTGGCATCCATACATAGGTAGATTAACATAGTGAATAGGTTCAAAGATTTAATAGGCCAAGTCAGCATTTGACAACTAATAAGTAGGATCAAGCCTAAGGGATTTTCAATAGAGGTCAAGGATAAAGTATTTTTCACTCAGGTAAGCTAATTCAAAGGAAATAGATCTTAAGTATGATCCAAGTTGAGTTGGGGTGAATATTTCAAGACAAAACATCATTAGTAAATATATTTGAATATAAGATTGGTATTTAAGACTTATTTTAGTTGAAGGTCAACATTTGGTTTTAAAAATGGGAGTAGGCATTGAGCTATAGGAAAACCAATAAATAACATTAGTTTTTAGTCCATAGTTAAAGTTGTGATAAAGATAAAATATAATAGAATATATTATCTTCCAAAAAGATCATTCCTTTGACAAGAAGTACCTATAGCCACTTGAAATAGATTGAGCAATATTATGTCAGTTCCAAATCATGAAGAGTTGGTCATCATCGATAGATCAGGTGGAAATGGCATGAAATCTCAAGATAATGACCTGGTGGTTGAATAAGGATCATGGAGCATTTAATTTTTTTACAAAGCCTTTAAAGTCATGCCTTCTTAATAAGATCATGAATCAACATCCTCAAGAATTCTAATGCCATCAAATGTGGTTGATCTCATTCAATGAATTTTATTTATCTCACTTCCCTCTCTCTTTATATTTCTATATATACAGGCCTTTAAGACTTGAAAATAGCTTGGAAATCCATCTCTTGGGCATGACTAGACTCTACCTAGATTTGACCTTTGTAACCTCTTGAGATAAATAATGGACTCTCTTTTAGATCTTATTATTCTGGTATAGTGTGTTAATGTTAAATTTATTTGCAAATGTGGTAGAAATATCCCCCTTGTCAAATCTTGATCTCACTTAACTACTAGATTATCTTGTTGTGCAAGTCATGTTTAATGTTTAATGTCATTTGATTAAACCTAGAAAATGGATACTTTGAGTAGTTAGTGCCTAGAATCATGCCTCTCCATCACTTCCCTTAGGTTTTGATCGTTTGGTTAACCTCTACATGAAATAATGATGTATAAATAACTACTTGGAGTTGTAAATCCAATCTCATTAGTGTTTTTAGGAGTTTAGATAGAGTGGATGATCAATCACATTACTAGTAGATCACCTCCCTTACATGTTTTAATGCTTTGTTACCCATTTATCTATTTAGTTTCCTAGTTATAATTTAGTTAAGGTGATAATTATAGAAGGAATTTGGCCTTTTTAAGATCTTTGATCCATTATTGAGATACCCACAGCTTAGGATCAATCCCATGTTGGTTTAGATTTGAGTAGAGGACCTAAACAATCCCCTTGCTCAGCTAGGGTAAAAATATAGAATACCAATAATTTTGGCACATTTGGTGGTACAAATTTGAGCTTGTCTTGGTGAAATTGTAGTTACAAGTGTTCTTCATGAAGAATTTGGTGATTCTAAGCTTAAGCAATTTCTTTTAAAAGTCTAGGTAGTTTCCAAGTATATTTATTTTCATTGCAATATCCTTATGTTATTTCCATGGCTATGTATGAATAAAATACCTATGATATACCTCCTTATCAAACTTATGATGAATCATACTATCCTTGTCATGATCCATATAATCCTTGTTATGATCCTACTAAGCCTTACCAATTTTTTTATCAAAGCCATGATGAGCCTTATCAAGATTCCCACGATCCTTATTATCAAGAGCATGATTCTTACTTTCTGTATGAACCATATTAGTCTCAATAATACATCTCACCTTTCCCATGTTGCTGTGATGTTGCATATGAGCAGTCTTGTTTACAATAAAAGAAGGATGAAATATAACTCAAACTTATAGCATATAAAATAAAAGTATGTTTAGATTCCCAGTATAAAAAAGTGAATGAACAGTTTCAAAATATGTCTAAAGATCAAGAAGAGAGGAATGAGTTTTGGAATTTTGTATTAGATAAATTAGAGGATTTTGAGAGGTATAAAGGTGAATTGAACTGATTTTCTAAAGGACCATCTTGTATTCCGTACAAGTCTTCTTATGTTCTTTATTCTCATAAAGTTCTTAACCATGTTCAGTGTGAGCTAGTGGAGATTCCTAGTTGGAGTCAAGAACCTATTAAATAAGTTATTCCTATGTCAATTAAAGATTCCCTAAATTATTTCATTATCCTCAATATCCAAAATTTTTATTATGATGAACATTCCATGCTTCATACTCTCTCTCTCAAGTAAATTAATTTCACCACCCTCCCACCATCTCCCTTTTTCAAGAGGAGCATGTTTTATGGGAAATAGAAGAAAAGGTTACAGATGCAAGTTAAGATCTTGAGTAATGTGGAGAGGATGCTTCAAGTGTTTATGATGAAAAATTTATCATTGATGTTTCACTTGAGGTTGCAGTTGAGAATATGATTGCAATTGAGGATGAAAAAGCTAGTCTTGTTATGGAAAAAATCCATGAGGAATTGGTACAAGCTAAAGTCATAAATAAGATTGAGATATCTCCATTTGAGGAAGACCAAGATACCATTAAATATAATTTTATTTAGATTTATAAAATTTAGGAACAAAATAATGATTGCCATCTATATCTTGAATTTCTATAAGAGATTGAAGATCTTTGTAGAGATATGTTGGCCATTGGAGAGCATGTTTATGAGAAGTTTGATCAAGAAATACCTACTCAAGATCATGATATAGACTGGGTTGACTATTAATATCTCCTTTAAGAGCTTGATGAACTTGAAAAGTTGATAAGAAGGATAAGGTCACTCAAGGACAAGGCATAGATGAGATGTCACTTGACAAGGTTGTAATTGACAAGCAACATGAAAAGGATCTAGAAGTGAACGATGAATTTGTCTTTGTTGGTGGTTGGTTTGCTATTTATGACTCATTTTAGGATATGTAACCATAAATAATTGGCAAAAATAATGCCTCTTCAAAGGTCATGTTAAATAAACCCCCTACATTACAACCCGCACCTTCTCTTAGAATGAACAAGTTCATGAATTTACCTTTTGATCCAGGTGGATCATGTTTTGTTATGGTAGATTAGGTTAGCTTGTTTAAATTTTGTCCCAAATATATGCTTTTTTTGTATATTTACTTTTTTAGGATATTTTACCTACTTTATTTTGTTTCCTTCCTTGTTTTTGTGGAGTTTGTTGTCTTTGCAAATCAAGAGGCTCGTTATAGTCATGAAATATGTGTTATCTATTATGAGTCAAAGGTCATGTACATAGTTTGATTTTTATCATAACAGGCATACTTCCTAGCTAACTTTCCAAAGATGTTGGTCATTTTTGGCCTACATATAGATATTTCAAGGATTGAGCAATGTTCTTGATTGAGAGGATCCAATGATAAAAGAGGGATACCGTATTACTTTCAATGATTTTGAGACACTTTAAGCTAGATTAACATGTAATTATATTGATTTTAAACAAATATGTCTATAGAGCAAATGAAGGATCTAGGTGGGTTTTCACACTAAAAATAGTTTAAGTCCATGAATAGTTTTGTTTATGCTTCAAAAGCTCATTTGAACTTCCAAAAATTAAGCAAAATCACAAATGAACAAGTCTCAGGAGCCAGATGGTCATCAAGACATCACTAAGAAATGAAATAGCCAACTAAATTTTAAATTTAATATCTTTGTTCAAAAAGTCTCAAAAGCCCTTAGGTCATGTGGACATGATGATGTCCTTAGTACCTAGATCTTTCTCTGTAAGTTTCATGCGTTCACACTTTTTCCACTATGAGATTCAAACCTTCAAATTTGACCCAATAGATGAAGATTTTCACACAAAATTCAAGTTTAAACTCAAGCAAAAATCATGCAAGCTTAAATTTGATGGTCTACAAAATGTCAAATAGGTCCTCATAGACATTAAATTACATTCACACATACATTAAAATAAATATCAGGTAAAAATCATATGAGTTTAAAATTCATGGTTTGTGGGACATAAATGATAGTCATGCTCCTATCAAATGGCAGTCACACAGATGTAAAAGTTAATTTTAGGCAAAAATCATGTGAGCTTAATTTTATGATCTGTGAGACATCAAATACATCTGTGTAGACATCAAATGATATTCATGTAGACATAAATTTTAAGATGATAAAGAGCCATTAGGTTTTAAGCAATGGGTCTTAGGTATATTTAAGGGCTCATGTTTAATTGGTCATCAAGATCAGACGGTGCATAGATGGTCAAGATGTCAGCGAATCCAAGGAGCCTATGAGTCAAGGATAATTGTAAAAAGTGTATGGGTCTTGATAGAGGATTGATGGCTCAAGGGCATCTATGCATAGGTATGTCAATAGAGTGAACAAGCTGAAAGAGTCAATAGCCCAATTTATCATTTGACAACCAATAAACAGGATCAAGTGTAGTGGACTTTTGATAGAAGTCAAGAAGATAGTTTTTTTGACTTGGGTAAGCTAATACAAAGTAAATGGAGCTCAAGCATGATCTAGGTCAAGTCAAGATGAATATTTTAGGACCAAACATCATTATCAGACTTCCTTGAAGATAGGTCTATCTTTTAGACCTATTTTAGTTAAAGGTCAACATTTGGTTTTCAAAATGGGACCAAACATTAAAATATGAGAAAAGCAATAAATAATCTTAGTTTTAAGTCCATAGTGAATCTATGATAAAGATAGAATATAATAGAATATATTATCTTCCTAAAATATCATTCCTTCTACAAGAATTACCTATATTCACTTGAGATATACTGAGCAAGACTATGTCATTTCCAAGGCATGAAGAGTTGGTCATCATTAGAAAATCAGGTGGAAATGGCAAGGAATCTTGAGATAATGATGTGGAAATTG
Organism: Torreya grandis; assembly: GCA_037957365.1. Classification (NCBI taxonomy): domain Eukaryota; kingdom Viridiplantae; phylum Streptophyta; class Pinopsida; order Cupressales; family Taxaceae; genus Torreya; species Torreya grandis. Next base: position 1,463,657 of record JARHVA010000357.1, on the reverse strand, counting down.
AATAAATATCATGAGTATTAAATTATTTTACAAAGCCTTTTAAAAAATTCCTTCTTGATAATATCATGACTCATCATCCTCGAGAATGATAATCCCATCAAAAGTGGTTGATCCTCATTCAATATATTTTATTTTTCTCACTTCCCTCTCTCTTTCTTGTTTTATAAATATAGGCTTTTAATATTTAACAATAGCTTGGAAATCCCTCTCTTGGGCATGACTAGACTCTATCCATATTTGACCTTTATAACCTCTTGAGATAAATAAAAGACTCCTTTTTACATCTTATTATTTTGGTATCATGTGTTAATGTCAGATTGATTTGCATATGTGGTAGAAATATCTCCTTTGTCAAATCTTGATCTCACCTAGCTACTAGATTATCTTATTGTGTAGGTCATGTTTAGTATTTAATGTCATTTAATTAAATATAGAAAGTGGATACGTTGACTGGTTAGTGCCTTGAATTAATATTCTCCATCACTTCCCTTAGGTTTTGATCATTTAGTGAACCTTTGCATAAAATACTGATGCATAAACAACTATTTGGAGTTGTATATCTAATCTCATTAGTGTTTTTAGGAGTTTAGATAGAGTGGATGAAAAATCACATTACTGGTGCATCACCTCCTTTACATGTTTTAATGCTTTGGTACCCATTTCTCTCTCCCTTTTCCCAGTCATAATTTAGTTGAAGTGATAGATTTATAAGGAATCCATCCTTCTTTAGAGTTATAATCCATTATTAGGATACTCACAACCTAATATCAATCCCATTTTGGTCAATAATTGAGTAGAGGACCTGAACAATCCCCTTACTCAGCTATGGTGCACATCTAGGACACTAAAAATACACACGTGTTGAAAATATATAAGTGTAATATCATTATATCATTAACATATTTGATGCATAATAATAGTCATATAGAAACATACAAAATAAAAATATCATCACCTGAACTAATCTATCATAGTATTGATAAAAATATTAATAACATGTAAAATAGAAAAATTCCATGAGTCCAATATAAGAAAAAATATATCAAAAACCATATATATATCAAATGGTTTTAAAATAATAACATAATTTAATGGTCTCATCTCCCTAATAATATCCATCTCCCTTTACTGATAAAAGACTGTGAAAAGAAAAAGTTCCACTATTAGCTTCATGTGATTGTGAGTGATATTGATTCCTCCTCTCACAATTATTATATGTGACCATTCATACCTATAGTGAAACATGATCATGCAAAAACTATGTGTATTATTTAAAAACATTCTATCCAAGATCTGTTGGTGTAAATGGAAATGGCATATGATGTCTAGTACGCTATGCCATCAACTATTTGTTTTCAACAATAATTGCATTTCTCTTAGTTATCACATCATCACAGTCTATTTTTTATGAAATATTTATTGAAGTGATTGTAGTTACATGATTAAATAAGGGAGCATGTTTACCCACAATGTCTGTAAACTAATCCAAAAGACCACTAGGGACCACCTCACTAGGCACATGTCATTTAAGAACTTGTAAGGATGTATCTATGATGATGATTTAACACATATAATCCCTTTATAAATAAATGAATAATTAAAAATAATATCATCCCTATAAAAATAAATAAATTTATATATATAATCCAAATACATGTACACATACTCATAAGAGGATCCTGAGGGCTTTCCACTGCTTCATCACATGCATCTACTCATGCATGAAAATAATCCATTACAACTACAACCAAAATAGGCCACCTATAGAAAAACCACCATCATGCATATGTTGATGTAAAACTAATGTCATCTACATCTAGTTTATTAATCACTAGATCAACATCTACAAATGCAATGGGAGATAGGTATACAAAACTATGAAAAACTATATTCCCCTTCCACAATGAACATATATGAGATTATATCCACATATGTTTTTGGGAGAACATCCTGAGAGGTTCCAAACTATCTTGTGACATGCTCAAACTATAAATGGTCATATACAACATGACATCAGTCATGCAACCAATAGATAACTCATATGCCTAAGCTCCAACCTATACTATAGACATAATATAACTTGTATAAGGCCATCACAAAATATCTCTAGTAGATAGAGAACCCAATATTTGATGGCACTTCACCATCTCACCTCACATAACATGGTTTGTATTCACCCACCTCTCAACATAAATCTATGGATGATTTCATCCAAAATAAGTCATCCCAAAAGGAATAATTAATGTGATATGCTTATAGACCCACTAATTTGAAAATTTTGCAAGCCAAAACCTCTTCCCAACTAGTCTTGGCTAAACCTTTACAAATCCTTGTATAAGTAGGCCAACATGGTGTGGGCCCAAAATTATCTCATGCTGTGATCCTCAATCTATAAAACAAATAAGTGCATCCACTATGAAATAGAAACACCACCATCAACTATAACATAGGAAGGCAAAAAATTAAAAATTAACTTCTACAAACATGAAGCCTTCCAAACATGAGGCCTATAAGCCTTGGGTGAAATTTATCACAAAATGTTGGTGGGCCAAACCATATTACTTAGCATAATGTGCAACCTAACCATATATAGTCATATACAATTGATCCTAAGTGATATGGTTTGGCCCACCAACACCTTTTAAAGTCACTCATTTTCCAAAAATTGGTAACCACATAATCCTCTACATGTCCTCTAAGGGCATTATCATCTCCCTTGTCAGAATGTAGAAAGTACAAGTATCTGATTCCCATTGCTCACCCCAGGTAGTCATCATATACATTTCATATGGAATTAATGACAACCACCAAACATGCCAAAGTATGGATGAATATAATGTATCTCTCTCATCATTATTCAGTGGTAATGCACATAGAATATCCATCATAGTATTGTGTTAAAACTCTATGGGCCGTATATTCACTTAAAATCATAATTTCACAAAAAAAATTTATCTAATCCCAAACACAAATATGATCAAAATTTTTAGAAATTATAGTTACTAAAATATGAATTTATCATTGGACACAATCTTCATCAAGAGGATAGGTTTGGTTTGAGACTGATAGGTCCATGAAAAATGTTGTGGCTAGGCAAATAAGTCTATGGACAGGGATGCACTTGACTAGGATAACTATGAAAACATCTTGACAGAACCAATTCTGAGTAGAAGTAATTGAACAAATTATAAAAATACTTAAATTTCTTTAAAATTAACAAAATTTTAAATTTTAAAACTGTCAAAATTGAGTTTTGTGACTTATTAGGGGTCGTGTGTCCTTAGATTTTGTGTTGGATCTGACCTTTTTGAACCATTTCAACCCACACACTCTCTTCTACGGCATATTATATCTTTAAGAGATCAAAAATCATGAAATTTAAATATGAAAATCAAATATGGTTTTTTTATTAACAAAAGTTATTTATATTTGTTAATATTTTAAATTTTTTTGAATCTTAATAATTAATCCCTCTAAAACATGTGCATTTGCTATCTCAAGTGTTATGTATCAAAATTACTCCCCATAAGTTTCATTAGAACACATGCAATGTGATATTAAATAATTATATTATTTTTATCATGCCAATCAAACTTTTCAAAAATGACATTTTACAGTTAATTATATGTAAAATCTCTTACATATTCTTTAGCCTTAAAAAAAAATCATATACAATAATCATTATAGTATAATGATAAAAATGGTAATATATGAAAATAATCAAAGATTCAATTGATACTTAACCAACATGTAATGCAAAAAATAAACCTTTAAGTTTGATATGACATACTCTATTCTCTCATGATCTATAGCAAAAAGGGGGCATATATCAGGCCCATCACAAAATACATCCTAGCAAACTATGCATTCTTAAAAATGGTTGAAACTAATAGTGAATTACATATTTTTTTTATAGATTTCTCATAAATGCATACATGGTGACATGAATTCAAGGGGAACCTAGAATACAAATACACTTAAATCAAATCAAAGATACAATACATGGTCTAGATTAATAAAAGATCAAATTATATAAAAAAATATAGGTTTAAATCAGATTCTCTATTAGAACATAGGTACTAAAAAATTCCAAGAAATTCATAAGTCTAAAACATAACATATATTGGCACATTAATAAATATTGTAGGGGAATATGATATGCATATGCACCTCACTTTTTCAAATACTAAATTCAAAAATTAATACACATCTGAATGCATGTGCACAAACATGTCTAAAAATAATACAAGATGAAAAAGTTGTAAGTTATAAATACAATTAAAATTGAGTATATATTTATATGTTATTCTATATCACTTTGTATATATTTAGGGAGGCATGTACTCATTCGTGCTCATGCTCCTTCAAACATCAAAGTTACATTTTAAAAAGTTGAAAATTTGAAATCATGATGATTTTTCATGCTCATACACACACACACACAAAGTTTAACATTACAAATTTTAATAATCAAATTTTAAATTTTGAAAGTGTAAAAATTTAAAAAGGGAATGATACTTGTTCATGCACATGTTTCAAAGTTAAAAATTCAAAGAAAAATATTCAATTATATTCAAATCTATGAGTAACTCTATCATGAAGAGGGTATGAAATCTCTTCATTCCCTTTCAATCATGAAAAATCATAATATAGTTACAACTAGAATAGTGTGATTTGAATCCATTTTAGGTGATGTATTTTTAGGTCTAGTGACAATCAATAGCCTTGGCATCACTTCTATAAAACCCATGGTTTTAAAAATTTTAGGTTATTACATGGATTAATTCTCCTCTTTCATAAGAGTTAGAATAAAACATGTTTCCAACTCATGGGATTGATTAGCTAAATCCATACGTTGAGACTTGATCTCTCTCAATGCCTTAAATAGTTCAACATAAAAAACTACTCACTCCAAAGTGATTCAACAAGGGGGAACATTTTATCTATATCTTATCTTGGGATATGGGATCAAAATGAGCTTAGTTACTCTAGTAAATATGGTCATGGGTATAGTGACAATTGATGGCATATTTACACTCCATTTACCACTCGAAGGGCTGTTCATTCCTCTAGCCAAGAAATGAGAATAACCAAAATCATCTTCTCTCCACTAAGAACAACATGAGTGTTCTCCACTAGAGAAATTTTTTTTGCATGCATATAGGTTTAACCTTTCCTCTCTCTTTACCCTTGAAAATTCAAATTCAATATTTGAGCTTTCACATATGGACATTAAGTACTACATATGTCATTACAAATTCTACCATGATGTATCTTGCATAATCAAAATTACATGTCACAATAAAAAGTGTGTTTACACATTAAAGTTTTATTATTTCCTTTACTTTATAAATTTGATTACTAGAATAAATGAGGAGAAAATGTAGACACCCAAATTTGGTACAATCTCATCATTTTTTTCATTTATGGTAACCTTTCATGCATGGACTATTGATAATGGATGAGGAATTTATAGGCACATTCGGATATTTTATTTATTTTAATCTATGATTTTTTCTATTCATCATTCATCTCAACATTTTATGATGGGTATCCCTCATTTTTTCTATTTTTCCTTCTAGATAAGATCATGGTATCTAGACAATACTAGCTTGTATCCCTATCCATGAAGCATGAACTTATGCAAGAATAATTTTAAGAACTTATTATGAGACACATTTAATTTAATTCTTATTTTATTGATTGAGTCTTATCTTGGGTTAGATTTTGCATTCCAATAGTTCCCAAATTTAAAATCAAAACATATATTAATACAAGGCTTATCTAAGGCATAAAGGATGACTCTCCTCACTTGAAAAATATATTCAAATATTTTCATGTTTTATTTAAAATAATGTTGAAGAAATATTCAAGGATAAATTATCATTTTCATACTTGTGTTGACGATAAATTAGGATAAAGAACATGTAGACTTGCATTCATAATTTCACACATATACGTAAGTGATGGAAATACATTTGAATTTTAACCCTATTCAAAGTATTGAAAATGTAGTGTAGTGATTTTTAATTCAATAAAAATTGACCAAGATTAGTCTAACTTAATTCCATTCACCTGATCCCCCCACCTACTTTGATATCAATTTAATTTTTATGTAGGAAATTAGGGTTTTGTCATTTTAGGTATTTCACATGATATTTTAGATCAAAAAGTGTGTATCCATCACTAATTAAAGTAGACACAAGTAGTATAGTGATCATATTTTGGTAATGGTTAATTAGGACAAGTATGAAGTCAACAGACTCAAATTACTTATGATACCATCCACTTTTAGTGATTGTGTCAAATAAAATTATCTAATTTTGTCTCTAATTTATCATTTTAAAAATTTTATTATCTCTAAATTTTCTTATTTTTCATTTATCGTATCCAACTATGTTGGTAGTAAACATGGCTAAAAATCATAGATTATAATTAGTAATCACATGTGCAACTCACACTATTTTGCCTTTTGTATCTATTTTGTATGTATTCAGCATTTGAAATCATGTCAAGAGTCTTCTAAATGTATAGAGTCTTTATTTTTTTGTAGTGAAAGGATGGAATATGAAGAAAAAATACCATGTAAAATATCTCTATATATCACTCAGTTGTATTGTAAAATAGTACTGATCTGATAAAGATTGTTATGGAGTTCTAAATTTTTTTTTCTGAAGGTCTTTTATCATTATTCTATACATAGTGAATGTTATATTTTAGTAAATATTATTAATCATGTAAATTAATATTATATGTTATGTATCCATTAATACTACATTCTCTTACATAAATACACCATATTTAAATAAATAATACCTTTGTTTAGTCTATGACTATGACTATGCTATAATTTTTTTTATACTTCACACATTTATCCTTATAATAGCATGTTTTGATGGGTTTTCTAGGAACCTCTACTACGAATGGTTCAATGAGTTTGGCCTATTAAGAGATGTTATGATGGATACTAAGAGATATATACTTAGATAGATGGATCAATGAATGAAATCATAATTTCAATGAGAAATATGAAAGGAGAATAAGGATTTTTGTGGAAAAAGTTATTCACAAACACATTTTAAACAAAATATATGATATTTTCTTGTGTGAATTGCCTGGAATATTGGTTATGTGGTTATCAATATTAGAATACTATTATTTTTAGTTGAGAAGGGCATAATTTATAAATTTGAAAGAATAAATATTAAATAACCTATGAATATTAGACATTGATTGGACTCATGTGATATATCCCTATATAAAGACTACTATTGACATATGTATTACAAAATTTAATGTACAAGGATATCTGAATTTTGAGGCTACGTATGATATATTTGTGAGAGGCATTTGAGTAAATTTTATTAAGTGACTTCCTAATTTTATCAAGATGTTTATTTAAAAGGCCATGGTGCCTACCCATACATATATGGAGTATCCACTATAGGTGTTATGGGTATGTGTGTAATATAGGAGTGAATGATGATGTGCTGAGTAGATGAATTTGAACCTGAATCCAAAATATGGAAGATGCAAAGAAGCATAGTGAGAATAAAATTTTGGGATTGGAAAGAAAGCTAATAAAACAAAGAAGGTGGAATAAATAATAAATGTAAAATGTGACTGTGAATAGGATTAGGTGTAAAATAGAGATTTTATAAGGGTGGGGAGGCTAGAGAGAGGCTACACCATTTATAAAAATGGATAATTTAGAGATTATGTAGAGAGGAATGAAAGGGATCGATAAAGAAGAAGGTAGATAATGGGATATAGAAGATATGCAATAGAACAAAGAGAAATAATAAAGTAGAGTAGCATTATAGAAGATATAATATAGTGTAAAATCATAGTTATAAGGAATGATATTATTTGTACAAGGGAAATATTATTCTCTAGAGGAAATTATCCAAAATCATAGGATTGTCATAGGTTCAAGTTTGAATATAGAATAATTTTAAGATACAAATCATTCATGTCTTAGTACACATCACATGAGCCCATTTTATCATAAATAAGGAGAAATAAAAGTGCAGAGGCTACGACAAGTGGAAATTAGTTTGATTAATTTACTAATAAATTTGGTAAACTTAGTGCAGAGACTCATAAAATAATAGATAAGAAGTGAGAAGAGGTGTTTTTTTTTATAACAAGTTTTAAGTCACCTATAAAGACTAGTTAATAGAAGTTCATAGTAGTTAAAAATACACAAAGCATGTATTTAAATGTAGGAATGTTCATCACTTTAACACTATATGATGGGTCTTCTAACCCTGAGTAATATTTTTTAATCTGTCACATGAAATGGTAGGTTAAAGGAGTGACCACTGAAGATGTGAAAAAGTGTAAGTTCATCAAGGCCTGAATAGGTCTAGGTCTACATTTATATACAAAAATGAATGTTACTTCCATGAGTATTAAATAGGTCAAGGAATAGTTAATCACATAATTCAAAATGAATAAGTGCACCATTCAAACTATTCAAGATATTAAATAGATTCAAAAAACAAGTGGAGAATTAGTATGGTATTATGATTGTAGATTATTAGATTTAATGAACAAAGTTGACCTCATTTTGGAAGATAAGATAGGATACCTAGTTTGTAGAGAGATTGTGATTGAGGATTAGGATTGCCATTATTTATTCATAGTTACATAGTAATGATTATACATGAATAGCTATGCTTTAGGTATAAAAAATCAAGGATTAAGGATACATTCCATCAGTTGGCTCTAAAATTGAGATAAAAATAGATGTTTTTCTAATAAAATTGGATGAGCTTCATCATTGTATAAAACCTAAGTTATGCATATGGTGTATGGAGTGAATTAAAAAAGGGAAATCATTTGACGATTCCCCTAAAATCAAAACAAAATTTTGTGAAATATGTAGGGTAACAGGATATGCGACATCAAAATGTCATCTACTAAAATAATACATACAAATACTATAGATCCTATACTGTAATGTTTGTAATTTGTCAAATCATGATGAGAAGAGTTTTTGTGATCTATAAGATCTAAAATAATACATCAAAAATAAAATATTTGCATTTTTAGCACATTAGATATATACTAAAAAGTAGGGAATTCTAGGCTAGGATCTTGAAATGTCTAGCATGACACAAAGTGCTTCTAGGTGGATGCCTCTATTGCCATAATATCAACCCTAGGTTCTATAAGTATGGATTCCATCATATCCATACTATCAATACCAATCATCAAGGAATATTATTATTCCCCAACCATAATAATTAAATTAGACTTCATCGAGCCCTTAATAGTAATATGGTAGATATGATGCTCAATAATAACATGAAAGAGGATCTTACGAGGAAAATTTTCAAGGCCGGGGTTTTAAAAAATATATATATGGGATACAAAGGAGGGACTCATGTTTTATACTAGTGAGGACACCATAATGATACCAAGTAAGCTTATCAACCAATTCAATGCTTTCTATGTGGGGAATATGATCACTTTACATAAAACTATCTGACTAACCCTTAAAAGTAGATGTATTACATATATTTCATAGTTAAATGAATAAACCATACTGAATTTTATTTGTTTTTGGATAAGCATAGAAAATAAAATCCTATGAAAAATGTAAATATGACAAATTCACACCCCAAGGATAATGTAGTCATACAATTAGTTATAAGGCAATAATATGTAGAATAGGAATTGCCTCCTATAGAAATGCCACAAGATTAGAGAATTAAAAAGGTTTGGTAGGATAATTATCATAACCCAATGATAGATAAAATATTAATTTACTAATTAATCCAAGTTATTTAGAACATACAACATCAGGTTACATCAAAGGGTGGTGACATAGTCGTTCATGCACATATGTATGCACAGATTATCCATATAATGAGGTAATAATGAGTATTCATTGAATTTACCAAATTTTTAAAACTTCTAATGACTCTATGAAATTTAGATATATTATAGAATATTACAAATCTACTACATAACTTGTTAGAATATACACAATGAGGTTAGAAGCATAATGACAAGATAGTTTGATACATAAATACTAAGAAACCATGGGATGTTGATTTCTAAATGGATATTGATCTAGTAGTATGTGAAATACATAAAATTATATTTATTTTTTAAATCTATTAGATGGCCAAAAATTGCATATATTCTAGTCACACTAATCATCACAAACTATGGTAGGGTAGAGCCTGTAGGCTAACTAAAATATGGGGAAATCAAACTGGCTAAATTAAACCTATAAAGTTATTTTGAATTGATTGAAATGAAGACTGAAGAAACACACTAACCTATATTAATTGGTAAAAAATGGGAATTTGATGGTCAAATGACCATTAACATAGAGTGCAATCAATTATAAGTGCACCAAGTGGATAAAATCATCATTATAATCCTAAATAAAGTAGAGGACAAGCCATACACCACACCTAAGGAGATGTAATTACATAATAATCATTGTATTTATTTTAATATAATTACATAATCTAAACCTAATGCTTTATGAGCTCTATATTACAATTTTTTCCATACATAGGTGCAACCTCAACAATAACTACATTGAATTTCATAGTTTTATTCAAGACCCGTGATCACAAAGGCACCAATTTTATAATTTCAAATTGATGAATGTAGGTCAAATTATGTGTGATCACTAACTAGGTCAGAAGTAGATTTTATATACAAAATATGTGTGATAGATATGGATTAGATTTCATACACAAAGCAAGTGAGATAGACATGGAATATATGGAAATAGTGAAAGAAGGTATTTTCAATGGGGTATTGTGTCTCTAGTTAGTGGTGACTTAGATACTTACATGTTGAATTGGTTAGGGTAGATCATGAGTTACGCCTGATGCACATTGGTTTTTTGCACAAAACATTAATTATCTCAATAATTTTTTGCTAATGACTTACATAAATTTATTTTAAGGCTAGAACATCATGTGATAAATATATACTAGAGGGTGAGTGACATAAATTATTTACTAAAATGAGTTATTATGACTTTGTGGGTAGTCTATAGGACAAATAAGCTACCATATGATGAGGTATATGAACTACTACACACCCAATTCCAAATACCATCTAATGTAAGGGAATAATGCCCCTTTTTCTAAGATGGATGGTTCCTATAAATACACATTCATAATTTCATGTATGTGTGGTATTCATAGGGTTTATAACCCAAATATTGGGTTCACACCTTTAAATATACTCTATCACCACTCTTAGTAGTCTAAAATATGCACCAGGAATATAGATGGGAGACAAATAATTGGCTGCATGTGCAATAGGATTTAAATTTTTATTTTTTTAAGGATGAGAATCCTCTAGTTCAGAATAATCTATAGAAGTTAAAAAAAATTCTATGTTATGGGTAAACATAAGACTTAAGTCTTTTGATAGACTCATCTTTTCAACAAGAATCAACTAGAGATTGGAATGTGGTTATCCAAAATTACAAGTGAAGCAAACAAAAAAAGATTTTTTTATCAAACCATGCAATAAGATTAAATATGATGAATAAGTGATATATTCCACTGATAACAATTATGACTTATAATTTAATGGATTTTTTGAACTAGATCAAGAAGTAGAGGAGCCTAAATCCAAAGTCATAGATCAAAATAAAGATTAGTAGTTGTAACATATTAATATCTAGAAGCAAGGACACTGAAGAATAAAATATTACATTCCAAGTGGTTCCAACAACATATATTATAATCCTTTAGCTAAGTTGTTAAGAAATATAGGGATATAACCAATGCCAAGCTTGCGACTTTGGGTGACTAGTAGATTCACAATGAGACTCTAGAACCATTGAAATTATTGTGATAGTACTACGATATTTTTATAAATATAATCATACAATTAAAATAGGTGAACCCATATTTAGGTTAAATTCACATAAAAATAAGGGAGTGCACATAACCTATGAAAAAATGACCTTATAGGTTAAACCCTAACATGAAATTGAAAGTAAACATTAAACTAGATCACATGTAATATGTATGTATTATATATCCAATGGAAAAGGCATAATGGGTTAGCCAAATAGTGTATAAATTAAGAATTCTAGGGAAATTAGAGTGTGTGGGGACTACTATGTGCTAAATTATACCTATATAATTGATTCTTTTCTAATTCTTTTCATAGATTAAGTCTTGGAGTTAGTACCAAGACATGAAGTATACTCTTTCACCTATGAGTTCAACGGGCACCACCATATTCTAATCATACTGGATGATCAAGAGAAAATAAAATTTACAATAGAGTTGAGATATTTTACATATAAAGTAAAGTCATTTGGTTTGAATAATATTATAGCTATGTTCACTAGGTTATTGGTCACTACCTTTAAATATTTCATCCATAATTTTCTTGAAGTCTACCTAGATAATTGCGATATATTTTCCTTGTTCAAGGAGCACTTGTCTAAGTTTTGACTTATGTTAAAATGATTTTGATCTTTTCAAATTGTGCTAAAATTTTTAAAAAAAATTATTCACACATTTTAGTGTCATTTTTGGACACATAGTATGCAAGCATGGGATCTTCGTGGACCAAGACAAAATATATGTAATTTTGGGTATGCCACCTCCCATAATTTATGCATATGTATGATAATTCCTAGGGCATACAAGATACTACAAGAAATTCATAAAAGTCTATGTAACTATAACTTCACCTATGGAGAAGATATTATGAAAATATACAAGGTTTGAGTGAATAATTGAGTGTTAAATAACATTTGTGGATTTAAATCAAACCTTTCCATGTTTATGTATATGCTTCAATAAATATAGTAGGATTTATTTTTTCACAACTAGGAAATAGAGGATTTGACTATCTAATTGACTTTGCAAGTCAAAAAGTATTAGTTTTAGAAAAAAAATATACAACTACAAAACATTAATCTTTGGAAATCATGTTTACCATCCAAACTTTTATACATTACCTTTTTGAAACATCGTTTTAATTTTTCCTAATCATCAAGGTATGTGATACTTAGTAAATAATCCTATGTTAGGAGAAAGGGTATCTCACTGGTTGATGTTATTTCATGAGTTTTAGACCAAGATAAATATTTCAAGAGTTTTAGATTAGGATCAATTTTAAGCCATGAATAAAAAATGTGGGGTTAAATCATCTAAGCTAAATACACAATGGAGAATAACCATAACAACTACAAGATGAGTCACCAGATATAAATTTGTTTTGTGTCTCTATGATCCTTGAGAACGTGGAAGACATAACACATTTTATGGAATAATGGATATTTCCAATGCATTATTTAGAAAGGGATAAAGATTAGTTAATTACAAGATACATCCTATTCAACATGACTAATGAGTTTCCATACAAAATGGGGAAAGATGATGTACTAAATAGAGTAGATTTGGATCATGAGTAATATCAAATTCTTCAAGAGGTACATCAAGGAATTGTAGGTGGAATTTTAACAATAGAATCCAATAAAAATAAATAATACAAAGTGGCCTATGGTGACCTTATCTATTTCAATATGCACATTGAGTCATAACACATTGTGATATATACCAAAGGATACCGAAGTCTAATTAAAGATATGAAATTCCATTAAATCCTATGCTATTAGATAAACCTTTTGAGTAATGTGGAGTCAAATTTTTATGACCATTATATCTACCCCATAAGCAAAATAATGTAAGATAAATCATTACTATGATATACCACTTCACCAAATGGGTGGAAGCTATTGTGACACCAAGATATAATTCTTATGACACATCTAAGTTCCTACATGAAATTATTATAACTAGATTTGGGTGTTTGATGAAACTAACCAATGATAGAGGTACACATTTCCTAAATAACACCATAAAAACTCAGATGGAGGATTTCATGATATCACAACACAAAATCACAACTTATCATCTGTGAATAAATGGATAAGCATAAGAATCAAATAAAGCCATTGTCAAGATGCTCAAAAATATATTCAATGTCTAAAGAGATGAATGGGAGGATCAGATTCCTATAATATTATGGGCATATAGGAAAAAATATAGTGTGCATTGGTTTCACACCATTTATGTTGGTTTATGGACTTAAAGTAGTAATTCCCATGAAATACATATTTACTAGTCTACACATTGTAATTATTATGAGATTGGATGATCGATACTATCTATAGGCATGGTTGATGGATTTTTAAAAAATGGAAGAAAATAGGTAAAGGGTGGTATGAACATAATAAGTTAAGAACCTAAGTCAAAAAGTGTAACATGATCATAACCTACGATCTAAATAATTATTTCTATAGAAAGAGGTCTTACTATATGATAGAAAATATAGAAAATTTTTGGACAACTTGCACATTAGATGGAGGGAACCTTACATCATTCATGATGTCTCACAACAAGGAATAATTATCTTAAAATATCTTTAAGTAACCATTCTTCTAGAACATGTAGATGGTTTTAGGCTTAAGTCATACCATTAATAATCTCTATCAATTCTTATAGAAAAATGAAATAGGGTGCTGAGTAGTACCATGTTGTTTAGGATTTTTCATTAATATATTATTTTCCTATTTTTTTTAGGTTTGTTTGTTTTTATAGTGTGATATCTAAATCGTAGGATATCAGAAATAGAGTTGAAAATTCAAAGTCACAAAATGTGATTTAAATCCAAAATGAATGGAAGATAACTTTCAATAGTTACATAGAGATAAACAATTCAGTTTAGGAATAAGGTGTTGAAAACCAACATATAGATAAAGCACAATAAATGGTCATTCAAAACTATTAATTATGATACACTTCAAATATTGCATCTTTTTCAAATCTGATCAAATGTTATAATGAAAGGATGTAAAATAAATGAGGTTGGATTGATGAGAAAATGACACATCATATCAACAAATTTTTTTGGATGGATCAATGTTTTTAGATGCATAATATCAGTAGTCACATTACTAGTAACCAATTGACATTAAGGTACATGTTGAAATCATGCACAACTAGCTCAAAACATTTAAATCATTTCATCATATGTATTTAAGTAACAAAAACTATATAACAATGGGAAAAATGAAGACAAGGACATTATAAACCAATTCAAATAGGATACCTTTATGATATATGTATAATTTCATCAAGTGTGCATAGATTCCCCAACAATTCCACTAAAACCAAAGAAATTATTCTAACACAATTGAAACAAAGATCATGGATCGTGAAAAACTCTTAATCCCTCTCACATATACATAGAAAGAGGAAATGGGGATTGTTATGGTGTTCAAACAAACTAAGTATCATGATCCAATCCCATTATAATTAATTGACATTGTATAATCCACTATTTTCATCCATGAATAATCAATAGAAGCACAAGTAGGATCCCTAGCACTCCAACACCCTTTGTGAGGCTCTGATACTAAATGACTCATCAATATTCCTACTTTTATGAAGTTAGATGAGTTGATGCTCATAATTATTAGTATATATAATGAAGGTATAATCTATCTTTCACATGATGTCACCATTTTTATTAAACCTACAACCATTGCACAAGTAACAAGATTCAGTGATCCAGGTAAATCTATTTTTACCTATAAAACCAAGGTTCCCCAAATTCATTTATATCCAAAAAATAAGTATAATAGGGAATCCATGGGGATCCCTATCCACATAGTGGATGATATGTTAGTGTGCATTCTCTTTGAGTCCATCACCAAATGGTTCTGATACACCACCAAAATCTCATGATAACTAATGGAATGAGTCATTAACATTGCCTAAAAAATTATTAGGATGCACAAAAAAATTAATTGGCCTAAGCTTTTGGCTTCTGAACTCATAACTAATAATTAGGTCCTTGTAAGAACATTTCAAGTGTTCCAATACTAGTTTTTGGTTTTATTACTATGTTTTACACATTATGAGTATTCAAAAGGTCTAGTAAATATAGAAGAAGAATTTTAGCATGTTACTACATTTTTAAACCTTGCTTGGATTAAGATAGGAAAATATAAAAATCATTTGGATAGGTTCATTCAATGGGGGGTTGAGATCCAAGGCCTAATCATTTCACACCCTAGGGTACCCAAGGACATTTTACAATATATGGACATCATGCATCCATCACAAAAATACATGATGGTATTCACATAATATTCCATGAGTTACCCAAGGTAACATCCACTCCACTACCCTTATTCATTACCATGTTAGATGCCAAGGTAAAATTCCTATGACAAAAGCCTTAGATATCAAATCAGTGCATCCCTTATAATCTATGTGACAACAACCCTTACATTCAAAATCCTAAGAACAAGAACATATAGATAATTAGCTACATTATAGATTATTATGGTTAAGTACAAGGCGCCTACATAAAGAGCCACACCACAACCACCAAAGAAGAGGATCCATAATAGTAAATTTTGGCTAGACAATATGTATGTACCAAAAATCACTATGAAATGCAATCTTGTGGATCTATACATCAAGGAAGGGAATGTTTTGTAGTCAATGCTAATAGATACATGCAAGGAGGTCTATAATCAAGAAGATGATGAATAATTTTTATTTTGGAAGGTAGAATGC
This sequence comes from Torreya grandis, assembly GCA_037957365.1. Taxonomy (NCBI): domain Eukaryota; kingdom Viridiplantae; phylum Streptophyta; class Pinopsida; order Cupressales; family Taxaceae; genus Torreya; species Torreya grandis. The sequence continues at coordinate 1,447,056 of JARHVA010000357.1, read as the reverse complement.
ACCTACCAAGTGTAGAATGAAGTGGAATAAGACTTATGGGTTTATATCACCCAACCTCCTCATTTAATAATATTAGATAAAATAAGGTAGAAAATAATGCACATATGTCTTCAAGGTGATAAATTTCATGCGTATATAGCTATATGATCTTATATTTCATAAGCTAAACACTCGCCACTATAGGAAAGCTCACCACCAACTCTAGTGCATTGACGAAGGACCCATTCTATGTCTACAATGTCTCTAATAATAAAGTAATAGATGTTTTATTTTTTATACCCACTAGTTTAGATCAAAGCATAGTAGGCTTAGGGACCCAAGTAACAACCTCAATATATAGTCTGGGCTTACAAGATATTAAATAAGAATATGCCGCTACCATCATATTCCAAGTAAAAGGTAGGAATATCGAGAGTCATTGTGATTGAATAGTCCTCATCATTTAATTCATAGTCATCTATTAATTCATTAATTATTATATGGGTGATAGAAGAGATAAACCTTATCTTGAGTAGGTACCTAAACAAACATATATCACAACTCAAGAAGAAGGTGCCATATTATATCAATAATAAGAAAAGGTGAATAAAGTAGTTGAAAATAAGTATTGAAAGGTAAAAAGTAAGAAGAAAAAGGAAGAGGGAAAAACAAGTTTGTTAGGGATGAGGAGAAAAAAAATAAGTAAGAGGAATAATGTAGGTAAAGGCCAATTAATCTAAGATATAAATTAAAAGTGCCAAATAAATGGACACGAAAAATAAAGAGGAAAAATAATTTGTAAGGAAAAAACAAGATCTATAAAATCAAGAAGTCTAGATAGCATATAATAATAAATATGAAGCTGAGGTATTAACGAAGGTATAAGAAGAGGATAAGGAAAAAGAATCATTTTACACTAAGGCATAATATGTGAATAAGTAGGCAAAAGAACATGAGGCTAAGAATAAGGCTGAGGTAGATACCAAATCTAAGGCTAGGTTAAATACCAAAGTCAGGGACAAAATATATGATAAAGCCAAGGTTGAGGTAGATTACAATGACAAAGTAGGGGAAAAGGCCAATGCCAAGTATTTATCAGAGCACAAAGATGATCAATAAAGTGTATCTAAAAAGGTAACATAGGGTATTAATATGATGGGAATATTTGAGACCTAACAACTATCATCCACATGCTGAGATCAGATTCTTCCCAAGGGGTGTGTAGGAAGAGGAATCATAACATAAAACCCAAATATATAGATAATGGTTATGGGATATCCTTTTACCCTCCATGCATTTCAAAACAATTTATCTATACATGGCATAAATTAAGATAGCATATGTGGTGATTGTAACTTAGACATTGGCCTTATCTAGTATGGTGCAAGAAGCATCAATTGATGTTTCACAACTACCTCTATCTAAGAAAATTGAGGGAGAAAATTCATTTTACGAATCCATCATACATAATTCATTTGCCTTAGAGTAATAGGTGTTACAACTCAGGGATGAGAACATATATCTTGACCTTCATCTCATCAAATCTTGTGAGTTGGTTGATGTTACATGTCCTAACATGGTCTCTCAAGTTTTGGGCAACCAATTCATGTCAAAAGATACACAGTTCACAACCCTCCTATATTAACTCAATAAAGACTATATTGATACATAAAATTTATAAAAGCATTGCATGTAAGGCTAAAATATCAAGGCTAAGGTAGATGCCATTTTTTATCTCCTTGAGGAATATGAACAACTCTCTAACACTATTGTGCACCAAGTTCACAAGAGAGATTGGAACATGCTCGATTAGAAGCATCATTTATTTAACACCTATATAGAGGATATGATAGAGTTCACAAAGTCTAATAAATCCAAAGCTATCATGGAAGACCATTATATAACATTAGATGCACCAGACATCTCTCCCAAGCAATCCCTTGAATCTAGAGACAGTGTCATGTTAAATATGTAGGCTTGGAAAAATGAAATGTTATGAAATACATTTTATAGTATTCAAACAAGGAGGCTCACATTTAATATGGTGGATTTATCCTAATAAATTCAAGTTAAAGTATCTAATTTGTAGAATATGATCCTAATGAAAGAATATGAGGACAACCAATGTTTGGTTGTGGCCCAAGTGCCACTACACACTAGAACTAATATGGTCAGAGAATATATCACAAATTGAACATTATTAAAAAAGGACATGTCTCATTTGGATAGCTCTGTCATATACATCATCTAGGAGCATCAATCTATCCCTCAAAATGAAGTCCAATAGAAATCCATCATAAAAATGTTTTTGTAGTTTCACAGCCTGTGCCTCAACCACAACAACTACCTCCACCAAAAAAATATTCAAAAAAATTATCTTCAGTATCTCAAGAATATCCATCTTCATAGTATTCTCCATCTTATAAAACATTATCTATGCCACCACCTTCATTTCAGGGACTACACACTCTAGTTTTGCATTTTTTGAATCATTTTGTACTAGAAAGGCCTTGAACTTTAAGAGTGGGTCCATGTTGATTGAAAACATATAAAGGACAACCACCTAGTTAGGATAATATATTAAAACCCCATAACAGTTTTACATTAGTATTCTACTTAGTTGAAAACCCAAAAGGACATCTAGTAGTACACAAGAGGTGAACACTATTAAATATCACCTTAAGCTATTACTAAAACTTATGCTTATTGTCTAATTCCTTAGAGTAGGTAGAGTTTTTAGCTTATAACATAGGGAACACTTCCTATGAATTTGTTTCAAGATGATACAATTATTTAAGTCTAGGAATGTGTTGGTAGTAAACAGGGCTATACAATCATAGACCATAATTGATGAACACGTGCGGATCTCACTATTTTTTCTTTCTTTATTTATTTTGTATGTATTTGGCTCTTGAAATCATGTCAAGAGTCTTATGAATGACAAGAGTCTTTCTTTTTTATAATGAAAGGATGCAATATGAATAAAAAATACCTTGTACACACACACACACACACACACACGTGTGTGTGTGTGTGTGTGTGTGTGTGTGTGTGTGTGTGTGTGTGTGTGTGTGTGTGTGTGTGTGTGTGTGTGTGTGTGTGTGTGTGTGTGTGTGTGTAACTTATTTTAATTTTAAAAGAGTTCTTATGTGATAGATATTAATATAGAGTTTTGAAATGATTTTCTTGAATGTATTTTATCATTTTTTATGTGCATTGAATGCTCTGATTATCTAAATCTATTTAATCATGAAAAGTAATATCATATATTCTATGTCTATTAAGACTTCATTCTCTTTCATTAATAAACCATCTCTAAGTAAATAATACCTTTATTCACTTTACAATTCTGTATGTGTTATAATTCTATTTCTACTTCACACAATTATCCCTATAATAGCATGTATTGATGGGTTTTCTATGAACCTTTACTAAAACCTAGGACAAGCTAGTAATCTAAGGACTCGAACACACTATGTCATCATCCCCTTATAGTGGACCTATCTATATTTTTTTTATTGATTTTGTTCCTAATTCAAAGAATACAAAGACACCTCTCTTACTAATTTCCATTTTTGGTTAGTAATAATAGTGAACAAAAATCTCAATTTCAGATTAATATCATTTCTTGTTAGTGTTTCCCTAAAAATATTTTTTTACATATTTAAAATTTATTAAAATAATAATTGCTAATTTTTTTATATTTTTAGAATTCTAATATTCTCTAGTTTTAAACATATAATCACACAATAAATTTATGTGTTGATAAAAAATAGAGTAACACACCCTACAAAGGTGGTGTAGGAGCATATCTTGTGGAATCCATAACATTTGATCCAAGAACCTATTTGAGACATTTTTTAATATAGTAAATAATTTTAAATAAATTTTTCCTTGGAAATTTTATTCTTTGTAATTTATTTCCACATTTTTTTTAATTTCTACACTCTTAGCCCTGTCATAAGGTATGTGTAAAACATATTATATGAATAATTAATTTAGATTCATAAGAAAAATTTGTATGATAGAATTCAAATGTAGAACATTCCAATAATAAATGTGTGTGGATATGATACCCCCATAAGAAGATATGTGTATAGATATGATCAATACATAATATGTGAGGGTGCAATGCCCCCACATAGATATGATCATGCATGAATCTATGTTTTGTTTTTAGTAAAATGTGTAGAAGAAAATAGAGAACCAACAAGAGAAGGCATGGAACCAAATTTTTAAAATGGGGATAAAGACTAACCCACTAGAGAAATAAGATGAGGATGATACTAAGATACCTACAAATTCCCCTAGAAATGAATGTATGTTATGACGGAAGGTTGTAGTAAATGTGATATCATAATTGAGAATCCAACAAAATTACTTATAAGGGGATCAACAATCAAATTGATAAGACTAATGAGACATAGAAAATAATATAAAACAAGTTTCTAGAATAATGCCAATGAAAATATAAGGTAATTTCCAATGTAAAAACTCAAGAAGATACTATAATACAATCAATATTTAGGAGGCACCGACATGTAAGTCATGACATATAGAATAATATTCCTATTAGAATACTATATTACAATAAATATGTTTCATTAAGACACAAATATTTTGTATAGGTACAAACCACTAAGAGGAGACTGGGTGGTGGTGAATTAGTGGTGGCAAATAATCCAATTCAATTTTTAAACCCTTAAAATACTTAAGAATTTAATACAACCATTCATGAAGCATTCAGGATGTTTATAGAAATGAATAATAGATAATTCAAGATCACACATACAACACAAGATCTATGTAGGAAACCCTCTTGGGGAATAAAACCCACTCTCAATCCTGAAAACACATGGAGTACTTATCCTATAAGAAGTATGCAAACATGAGACTTTAGTAAAACCCATTTTCCACAATAAGAACTTGTCCTAAGGATATTAAAGTCCTTCTAACCTAAATTTATTGAAACACCTATTTCACAAGGAGCACCTGTCCCTAGGATGGTCAAGTCCTTCTGACCTGAATTTAGTGAAACACCTATTTCACAAGGAACACCTGCCCCTAAGATGGTTAAGTCATTTTAACCTATAATTTTGATCAAATTACAAACACCTATGATATGAAAATCTCTTGATCACTAATTTCTTTCCAAATTTGATGTAGACAACCTACAAACACAACCCCCTTCACTTCTTTAAACACTCACAAACATCCAAAACCAGCTTTTGGATGACTCTACACTCAAAAAAACTCTATCACATCCTCAAAATATGACCAAATGGTCATACACATAGACCACACTTTGATATACCTCTCAAATCAACAACCAATTTCACATAGACATCATCTATCCTTCACTCACATTCAAGGCATCCAAAACATCCTTTTAGATCACTCTAGACCTTTTCGCTCATCCTCAATCTTCAATCCTACAAGATCACTATTATGATATTATAAATATGAAATATAGGTCATATACACAATCATCAACTTGATCTATTCTACAACCCATCTACTAGTCACACACCCTTTCTTCTTTCGTTCGCTCTACAATATTCACACACACAACTTCTTCCAAGACTAGAAACCATCACTTTTAATTTCACCATTCATAGAGTCTATATGATTATCAACATCTAGGTCATCCATTATAATTTCCTTAGCCATTAAGGTATATAAAATATCTCAATACCATCCAAATATGTCAGCCAAACAATTCATGGGTCACCCTTAAGAAACTAAACCATTTAATTAGGCCTTAGTAGACCTTAAATGTCTCATGGAGACCTATTCACCCATTTAACACTCCATTTATTAAAAGAAGAACGTGATATAAATTATAAATGTATATTTACACTCCACATAACCTCTTAGACATCCTTAAAATATTTAAGTCATCATTACACACCTTTGCATAAGCTCAATCTAATCAAACATTAGCCATGTACACAAGAACACTATAAACGAACAAATAATCAAATTATAAGAATTTTTTCATATTGAATATGGATTGATAAAACCTAAAAAATCCATATAAATAATCTTAAAGCAATATAAAACACTCTAAAATAGCTAAGTCACATTGAAACTTCAAAATACCATCAGAATAACTCAAACATCCTTCTCGGGTCACTTATAGAACTTCATCAAAGACACAATCAAATTTGGAGAAGAATAACTTTGGATGTACAAATATTAAAAAAATGTAAATAGATTAAATTTATGAACCTTTAATTCATCTACAACTTTTATTTTTAACTCATCAAGAAATTTGTCCTAGATCAAAATATGCGAGCAAAATATTGTAGACTAGCTTTTCCCTTTGCTAATTTAAATGCCAACGGTCACAGTTAAACATAAAACACCGTGTCAACTTATTATACCCTCTCATAGCTTGAAAAAATATGCATCATAAATCTTCCTTAAAAATATATTGATATTTAACTATGCTAAACATCTCTCACTTTGACCTCATCTCAGGCTCCTTGGCCACTTTGACCAAATATGCACTGTCGATCTCCTTGAATTAGCCTAGTCTTTACCTTTGGTCATTGTTAAACATAGAACACTTGTTATCATCTCATTGCTTCTTGAAAATTTAGATAAAATAAAATCCATCAATCTCTTCAATATTATCATATACTTTAACTTTGTTAAACATATATCACTTTGACCTATTTGACTCAATACACATCATTGATCTGTATGTACAAATACCTGCTCACTGTTGATCTTTATTTGATAGGTTTCATGGTTTTTTTTAGATATCTAACAAGAATAATGATCAATATTAGATACTTATCTATTTAGATTAATTTTTCACCATAGATCTATGATGTGATTAAATGTGTATTGTTAGATCTCCCTTTGTAAAATTGGCTAAGTATGGGAACTTAGTGAGCTTTTGTCTGAGAATAAAACTTTGTACCTTAAAAACATTTTCTCTACTCAACATCATGACCTAAAAATTTTACCATGTGATCTCCTTTCATATGGGAATCCATATATCAAGCTTCTCCTATAACCTTCACACATGTGAAAATAATGTCATTGATATGCCTACTCAAATTTTTCTATCACAGAACCAACTATGACAAGATGAACATAATGAAGAACCAGATGAATACCATGAAATTCCAAAATCTCTCCCATCATCCTTGACCTTTGATATGACCCTTCACACATTCTTAATACTTTATACCCATCCCTAATCATGCCAAAACTGAAGATCAACCAAGCCTACTTCAAGCATACTAGAACAAGCACACTACACACTTTATCATTGACACATAGAATATCAAGACACATAATGAAATCACTTGAAAACCTCCATGAAATCACTAAAAAATTTCCAAAAATCTCTCCATTTATCATTAATATCAACACCCATCATATAGCTCACCTTCCTTCTCTCCCTTCAAGCACTCTCATAATAGGAACCTTATCCCCCTTTGACACAATGACAAAGTGGGAAAAAAATGATCCTTGCAACCTGAAAATACCACACATAAGAGAGGAACACCTTATAAATATGATACAAAATCCCCATTATCTTGAGCCTACTACTTCTAGCCTTGACATTTTCCTCTTGCTACATGTCAACACTCTCTTCAACCAAGTACTGCAACCAATGAAGAAAGAACACATAAAAGAACTAAAATATGATGTAACTCACCAATAAATTTGTAAGAGGGACTCACACTAAGATCTCTAATCCATTTCACCTCTTGAGCATCTTCAATTCTCCGCCCACCATGAAGAACTACCATGCAAGCTTATTGGCCTTTTCTCTCAAGACAACTCAAGGACCATTAACAGAACTTCATGCCATTCACCAAACATAAAACATGCTCTAAAAAAACTTTATAAATCACATTTAATCACTCATTCCTTTCTCTTTTGGATAAACTGACCAAAAATATCAAATCTTCACACTATGCCTGTCTAGACTCCTTATAGCCATACCTAGATCTTGCAGATCCAAAAAAATTTAGTAGTCACACTTTCAAGAGATAAAAATTCATATCTAAAGAATTATCATAATCCATTTTAATCACACCAATTTACATTACCTAGCTCATCCTTTGCAACATACTTCCTTCACAAATCTACTAGCTAATTAGGTCTCCATTTTGACAAAAACATGAATAATTTGAAAACCACAATCATTTAAATATCTATGAAGCATGATTTTAAAACCCATTTGGCCCATTAAACCTATTAAAAATAATCAGACCTCAACTCATAAGAAAAACCACTTTTCTAGCATAGCCTAAAACTCTAGAATCTCAAAACAAATAGGGTCAACAAACCTCCTTCTGGTCAATGCCCACCTCTAAAACATCTTGCACACCTATAAAAAACCATCACACACATATGAACCAATACTTTTTCCTCCATATTTTTGGGAACCCATACATCCTATAACCAATTTTAGGCCTGCTTGCCCTTAAGACAAAACTAAAAAATTGAGAGCACTTAAAAATATCCAATTTGACTTCAACATACCTTCAGACCATAAAAACACCTGGATCATGCTATAATAAGGTCAAAATACCTTTATATATAAAAATATCATATTGACAACTCAAAAATGCTCCTTTTCCACCTAGAAACCTTCAATCTAACCCTACAGACTGAGCATATATGGCAAGCATCAAGCTAAAATGGCAAAAACATACAATGACATCATTCTGATACCACCACAACATATCTTCCACCTAGACATACCTGATCCAACTAAAAACACCCAAATCTTGATTTCTTAGACTATGAAAACATCAAATTTGTACTTCAATCTCCTTCTAAGTAGAGACTACTGACCAAAATGGTCATCTTAGACAAATGACTGTAAAACACATTTTTTAACCAGATAAACATCTAAAACAAATTTGAATTGAATTTAAATTATTATTTTTATACATAATATCATTCTCATCTTCATTCTCTAATTTTGACCAATTGCTCCATCCATTAAAAAATGATAGGAACTCACCTTTAGGACCAAAGTTTCTAAATACTCCTAGAACACACAATTCGCCACAACATCTGAAGCAAACTTATAAAAAAAATCCCCTTAACCAAGCACATCTTCTCATGAACTTTCTTATTTTGCAACATCAACCAAAGCTCAACTGACATCCACCATGCTTCCTCTTACTTGTCAATTGTCTCCTTGAAGCCTGGATAGAGACACCCTAACTCACAATGTCCTAGAACAATGTGAAACTAGGAGTTGCCCACAACTCCTCACACTCCTTCTCCTCCCTGGTCATCTAATAGTTATGTTCTTCTTATTCTTAGGATTAGGCTTAAAAGAACCAACATGTTCATCCACTACAATATTCTCCTTTTATTCTAAGATTCAATTGACAACATATGGGGACAACAAAGATTCACAACATACCTTTTGAACTGAAGAAAGAACCTCATCAATAGGTATTGATAATTGATGTTCTTTGCTTAAAAAATGATAAAAATTAGTATGATGTTCTCTAGAATCCATACACACCTCATAACTATCCTCAACCAGCACCTTGGTCTTTTCCTTGAGCTTGGTATATTCTTTCACAACATGAGTAGACAATGAGAGCCCTTGGTACACTCCAAATTTTATAGCATTATCCACCATAACAAATAGATTACTTGGAACTACAAACTCATCATGACTCACACTTACCACCTCTAGTTTCCATGAGTTAACTTGCCTTCTTTCTTTCACTCTAGGAGCTTGATTAAACTTATTCATCATATAGTCCTTTGCTTACATAATTTAGCAATGTGACCTCTTTCTTTACAGTTGAAGCACACTATAACTTTTATAATAAGCTTATCATGTATTTCCTAATCAGAAAAAAATATTGAAATATGTCCATTCACTTGACAATGGAAACAAACTATTCCATTTGAAGAAGACTCACCTTGCCTTACCTTATTTAGAAAATGCTTAGCAAAATGTCTCTCATTAAGATAGTTGAAGCACTTAACTTTGTTCACACCTTTTGACTAATCACCCCCATCATAGTTCCATGCAAACTCATTTCTAATAGGTCACTTACAATCTCTAGCTCTATGCTCAAACTAATGGTAGGTAAAATAATAACCATTAAAGTTTATATGCCTAATAGCATTAGGTTGTCTCACCTGTTTGGTCTTCAATCTATTTCCACCATTATTTATTGACTAATTGGTGACATTCAAGTGCTAATCTACCTTAAATTCATTGACCTTAATGTCAACTTGAGAAGAAAATTTGGACTCTTCATTAAAACAAAGTCCAAATCTATCACTACCAGACTTTTGAATTTATAGGAGATTATCTAGAGCATTAGAACTTTTATCAAACTTGACAAATGATTTCTCCTTGCTTGCAAACTTATCTAAGTCAGCCTTCAATGACTTGATTACAATTACATACCTTGAACACTCATCTTCTTTAGCTTCCAAGCTCGTAGATAGGATTTCTGATTGACAACTAAGATGCTTGACTATATCTTCATGTTCCTAGGTGTCTTCATTCATTATTATGTCAAACACACTAAACTTATCCTCATATTCCTTGATTTTTGACTTCATCTTCTTGTTAAATTTATTCTCAATCTTCAGTTCTTTAATAGTATTCATCAATTTAGTCTCACAATCCACCTCATCTTTATCACCATCTAAATCACTCCAAGTAGACTCATTTTGATATGAGCAACTTCCTTTCTCATCCATGAAGAGGTTTTCATCTTCAAAAGGACCATCATCTTCATGATCATACTTTGAGTCATTGTTTTCACTCTATTCTGATGAGATAAAATATTTATTGGTTTAGAGACTTTTATTGTTCTTGACGGACTTCTTCTTATGATCATACTTTCTAAATCCTTTCTTCCTTCTTATCAAACTTGTATGTCTTCTTGTCTTCATCTTGGCCTTCAGCATACTCTTCATTATCATTCTTCTTATGCTTATGAGGGAACTTATCACCTAAATTTCCTACCTCTCCATAATTGAAGCATTTGAGTGATATTTTACCCTTATACTTGCCTAACCTTATTTTTAATTTATTTATAACAAATAAATTAGTTCATCTTCATCAATATTAGATATGTCACCCTCCTTGAGTTTCTTACATTGGAAATTATTCTTTGGATTCATTTCTATCTTGAATGTTACATCCTTCTTTGGTGGTATATCATCATTTATTCTCATCTCATAGGTAGTAAGGATGCCATACAATTCATCTATCTTCAAATGAGTAAGATCGTGACTTTCTTCTAAATTAGACACTTTTGAATCAAATTGGATGGATAGAGAACTTAATACCTTTGGTACTAAAGTAGCTTTTTCAATCTTCTCTCTAAGACCTCTGATGATGTTCACAATCTCATCAACTCTCTATAAAAAGGATGCCATAAAATCTTCTTCGTTCATCTTGAAACTCTCAAATTGTCTTTGATGAGTCTATAATTTAGCCAACTTAAACTTTGAATCTCTTCCATAAATAGTCCTCAACTTATCCCACATTTCCTTGGTAGATATGAATTGGACTACCTTGGTGTATCTAGTTTTTTAAAGGCCATAAGTGATAGCATTAATTTCATTATAATTGATCTCAAACAAATTCTTATCTAAAACACTAGAAGGAGGAGTAGTAGTTGTAGAATAACCATCCACAACAGATTACCAAGTGTCAAACCCTAGGGACATGATGTAGGTCCTCATCCTCGCACTCCAAAAATAATAATTGGGTCTATTAAAAATTGGTGCTTGGTTAGTGAAAAAATCTCCTTGAATTTGATGGCTACCCATATTGTACCTTGTATTACCTTTAAGATATCAAGCCTTTACCAAAAGACTGGCTCTGATACCAATTTTTAGAGGTACAAACCACTGAATTGGGGGGCGGGGGGGTGAATTATTGGTGGTAAACAATCCTTTTAAATTTTGAAACCCTTAAAATACTTAAGCATTCAATACAAACATTCATGAGGCATTCAAGATGTTTATATCAATGAACAATAGATAATTCAAGATCATGTATATAACACAAGATCTATGTATGAAACCCTCTTAGGGAATAAAACCCACTCTCAAGCTTACAAATACATGCACTACTTGTCATATAAGAAGTATGAAAATATGAGACTTTAGTGAAACACCTATTCTATAAGGAGCACCTACCTCTAGGATGATCAAGTCCTTCTGATCTAAATTTAGTGAAACACCTATATGAAAAGGAGCACCTACCCCTATGATAGTCAAGTCCTTTTGACTTGAATTTAGTGAAATAGATATTTCACAAAGAAAATTTTCCCCTAGGATGGTTAAGTCCTTCTGAACTAGATGTTGAGAACCATCCCAAAACTTATGCTATGAACATATCCTGATCAATGATTTCCTATCAATCTAATGGAGATACCCTATAAACACATCCCCCTTCACTTCTTCACACACTCACAAACATCCAAAACCACCTTTTGGATCACTCTACACTTCTCAACAGTAACTCTATAACATCTTAAAACATATGAAAAAATGGTCATACACATAGACCACACTATGATTTTCCTCTCAAATCAAAAACCAATCTCACATAGACATCATCTATCCTTTTCTCACACTCAAGGCATCCAATTTTTTTTTTTGGATCACTCTAGACCTCTTAATCTTCAAACCTACAAGAGTAATGTTTTGACATTAGAAATATGACCTATATGTCATATAGACAATCATCAAACTACTCCTTTCTATAACCCATCCACTAGACACACACCCTTTCTTCTTTCCTTCACTCTACAACACTCACACACACCACTTCTTCCAAGTCTAGAAACCATCACTTTTGATTTCACCATTTATAGATTCTTCATGATTATCAACATCTAGATCATCGATAGCACTTTACTTAGCCATTAAGGCATCTAAATATCTCAATAGCATCTACATAGGCTGGCCAAAGCATCCATGGATCACCCTTAAGCAACTACACCTTTGTATTGGGCCTTAGTAGCCCTTATAGATCTCATGGAGACCTATTCACCCATTTATCACTCCATTGATTAAAAAATAAGATAATATAACTTATAAATGCATAGGTCCACTCCACATGACCTATTAAACATCTTCAAATTATTACATTCCTCATTACACACCTTTGCTCAATCTATTCAAACGTTAGCCTTGTACACAAGAACACCATGAATGAACAAATAGTCAACTTCTAAGCATTTGTTCATATTGAATATGGATTGGTCAAACCTCCAAAATCTATAAAGATCATCCTCAAGAATTATATAAAATTATCTAATAGCTAATTCACCTTGAGACATCTAAATACCATCAAAATAACTCAAACATCCTTCTCGGGTTACTTAGAGAACATGGTCAAACACATAATTAAATTTAGAGATCAATAACTTTGGCTATACAAGTACTCATAATTTATAACTAGATTCAATGGATTCACCTTGAAATCTTATACAATTTTTATTTTAACTACATTAAATTCATCCAAGATCAAAAGATATGAGCAAAATACTACAAACTAGTTTTTCCCTTTGCTAATTTAAATGCCAATAGTCATAGTTGAACATCAAACACTTTGTCATCATCTCCTACCCTCTTATAGCTTGAATAAATGCACATCATTGATCTTAATTTAAATTATCCTAATCTTTAACTATACCAAACATATATCACTTTGACCTCATCTCATGCTCCTTGGCAACTTTGACCAAATACATACCGTTGATCTCCTCGGATTAGCCTAGTCTTTACCTTTGCTCACTGTTAAACATCAAACACTTTTTATCATCTCATTAATTCCTAAAATTTTGGAACAAATGCACTCCATTTATCTCTTCAAGAGTATCCTAGACATTGACTTTGTTAAATATCTATCACTTTGACCTATTTGACTCAATATGCATCATTGATCTGCATGTATGAACACCTACTCACCATTGATTTATATCTAACAGGTTTCATGCTCATTATTATATATTTATCTGATTAGATTAATTATATTTTTTAGATCTATGATACAACTAAATGTGCAACGTTAGATCTCCCATTGTAAAATTGGCTAAGTATGGGAACTTAGTGAACTTATGTCTAAGAAGCCAACTCTACACCTTAATAAATTTTTCTCCGCTCAACCTCAGGACCTAAAACTTGGACCACATGATCACATTTCATAGGGGAATCCATCTATATATCAATATTCTCATAGAACCTTCACATGTGTTAAATATAACATCATCAATATGCCTACTCAGATTTTTCTATCATAAAACCAAGTATATCAAGATGAACATAATGAAGAAATGGATGAATAGCATGCACTTACAAAAGATCTCCAATCATTCTTGACCTCTGATAGGACCCTTCACACATGCTCAATACTTTAGATCCATCTCTATTCATGTCAAAAATGAAGATAAACCAAGCCTACTTCAAGCATACTAGGACACACTATACACTTCATCATTGACACTTAGACTATCAAGAAACTTCATCCACTCACCTGGACACCTCCATGACATCATTTAAAAATATCTGACAATAATAGTCTTATAAATATATATTTAAGAATATCAAATAATAATACATATAATAATATTAATCTCAATGTATGTGATATAAAATGTACCTATGCATGTAACAATGATATGCAATAAGTATGTGTAGATATCCATGTACATAATCAAGATATGTATACTCCATGTAAGGAAAAATTCAAGCATATGATATATGTAAAGTGGATATATATAATAGTTGGATAAAATTTAGAAATATTTCACCATGTAATAATATATTATGTATAGAAATATCCCCCATTAGAGTGGCATAAATGAGTCTATAACCATATACAACCTAAATATCCTACATGTCACCTACTCAAATTATACCATGAGAGGCACATGTGTAAACCTCTAATATAGGTAAAATAGACATGATATGTATTTTATGATTATGATGAAGGTAAATATTGTTTTTTGTCATTTATGAATGTCTTTGGTATTTTTGTGTTTAGCATTATTTTGTTACTTTCTAATTTCTATAATGAATGAACCTAAGATGCTATGTGTGATGATGTATCAATCAAGCATTAGATGTATGAATGAATAGTGCATATGCATCATTCAAAGCATAGTCATGAACATGTAGATGTAATAAACTAAGTGTCAAAAGTTGCCTACAATAAGTGAAGAAACCCTTTATATGAATGAGATAATAACCATGAATGATTAGGATTGAAATTGATGTTTTTATTCAAATAAGTGTCGTAATCAAAATATGTCATTTATAGTGTAACTTTGAATATGTTGTAATAATCTAAAGTAGATGACTAGGTGTATTGAAACCATACTAGAGTAAAAAAAAGTAAGGAAAAGTGTGGTAAAAGGAAAATTATGTTATCATATGTATTTTAATAAGTGTTAGATGCACTTTTGAGGATCAAGGGATAAATGGAGATCAATCTAGAGCCAAAGAAGTCTTAGAAATGCACAAATATATACGATTAGGCTAAATATGATATATTGGCTATAAAACATTAGGGAAAATATCCTTTATCAAATTTATATATCTATATATGGTGTGATATTTTATAGTTACAAGTTTATTTTTTCACTAAAAATAATTTTAAGTGTCATTATTTTCAAGCTATCGGACAACATGCACTTGGTCAATCTTATGATGATTAGAATGGTACATGCAATGCAATAAAACTTTGTGCATCGACATATAAATTCAAAAACATGAGATATTTTATTTATTTATTTTCTTAAAGTTTTTGGATAGCCATCAATTAAGATAATTATATATGTGTTTCCTCTAGATGTTAATATCATCTAGTAAGTAACATTGAGAATTTCATATCCCAAATGGAATAAGGAAATTCAAATAAACAATATCTAATTTGTTATAATGGTGGCTTGGGGCCAATAATCACTTCCATTATGCTCTTAAAAATTATAAGATATATAATCATAATTGATTCCAAAATCATTGTACCCATCTTACTTTATTTACCCCTTTTACATTACTTTAATATCTTTTGTGAATTTATTTATTTTTCTAACAAGTCCCACATGTTTTCCATTTTTTTGAGTGCTTATTTTTCATTTTATCTTCTTTAAAAATATATTGATATTTATCACTCATTTTATTATATTTTTAGGGTTTATTAGAAAATTACAATTTCTATAATACCATTTTACATTATATTTAAAATTGTACCATCTCCCACAATTCAAAGTTGATGGTTGGTATAATTAACAAGGGTGCCATGTGCCAAGTCCCTACAGGGTTAGAGTAGAACTAATTTTTTTTTTTGGAATTTGACAAAAAAGATCGAGCTTGAGTTTAAAGATAGTTTTTATGGAGAGAGAATTATGTAACCTATTAACTATTTTTTAAAATAGTTTATTGAAATCATTCTTATTATATTTTCATTATTGTGCACATTTAAATTTTTGCCTATTAAGAAATAATTGGATAAAAACTAGTTGTTAATAAATACATCTTCATAGCATTCATTCATTTTTTTATATGTTATGAACCACCTTAAAAAATCATTTCAACTTAAAATATTTTGTACATTATTTTGACTGAGAATTATTAAAGAATTGGACACCTGTTTGTTTTATTGTATAAATCTATGGAAAAAATTATGGGTAATAAATATAAGAGTATTAAATTATTAAATTCATGTTCAAATCTTTTCAAAAGCATCATGCCTTTTTTTCTCCATGAGAGGTAAAATACTTATTGTAGATTGGGTTGTTGAAGTCTTTGCAAAGAAAAAATGATCAATACTTTCAGATAACAACTTGAATGACTCAAATAAATAACAAGAACATAAAATAATAATAATAATAATAATAATAATAATAATAATAATAATAATAATAATAATAATAATAATAATAATAATAATAATAATAATAATAATAAATTTAAAAAAAAAAAAAAACTCATTAACATGACAAAAATCTAAACAAACAATTCATAATATCCATACCATCTGAAATTGAAATAAAAATAAATATACTATATTAATATGCACAAGTTACTTTAATATATTGATTTCTAAAATATGTAATTATTTTTTCCAACTAAATATATGTGTTTATCATTGTCTCAAAAGTTATAAATCTATGCATATAAAGGGATGATATAATAATAGTGAATTCAATTGATGATTATTACATGTCACTTGGTAATATTCGAGAAGAGAGGAGATCTCAATGAAACAAGTAAAGACATGTGCCTATAATCTTAACATGCAACGTTTTATAGCCTAAATTTGATGATTGTTTTAAAAGGAGAAACATGGCACTTTTAGACACAGACGTCTTCCCAAGAGACTAATGAAGCCATGAATATCTTTACATGTTGATACCATTGTGGGTGCAAATAAAGAGATGGTGGAAGACTATTTTGAGCAGAGCTTGATGATTGAGATTTGGTGGACGTCATTGCAAAAATCTATTAAGAATACCATAAATTAGATAAGATGGGGTAGAAGGTTCAAAAATATGTCAGCAAAATGATTGTGGTTGTGTTTTCCAATCATGCAATGATGCTGGCTCCAAGAAAATGTGTAAAACCAAACATAAAAAAATTATTTTCTATTTTAAAGAAGATAGGTATCACCTGACATTTTATTTTGCTACTATTATAATTTGTACCTTGTGAAATCTAGTGGAAACTTTAATCCCTAAGAATTGAATGTAGATTTGGCACATATTCCTAGAGGAAACATGTTTTTTTATTTGTATGCATTTACAAATGTAGCGAACATGGATGTATTTAATAAATGGTTCCCAATTGATTCCCTTCATTCAATCATTATATAGTTCAAAAATATGTCAGAAAAATGATTGTGGTTGTGTTTTTCAATCATGCAATGACGCTAGCTCCAAGAAAATGTGTAAAACCAAACATAAAAAAATTATTTTCTATTTTAAAGAAGATAGGTATCACCTGACATTTTATTTTGCTACTATTATAATTTGTACTATGTGAAATCTAGTGAAAACTTTAATCCCTAAGAATTGAACATAGATTTGGCACATATTCCTAGAAGAAACATGTTTTTTTATCTTTATGCATTTAAAAATGTAGCGAACATGGATGTATTTAATAAATGGTTTCCAATTGATTCCCTTCATTCAACCATTATATAGTTAGGGATTTATCTACATTGAACTTTTTGCTGGCTCCTTACGAGCAATTGCTTTTTAGCTCTTCTGTGAAATTGCAGGTCAGACAATCAAGTCTATAAAACATAGTGTGAGATAGATAAAACAATACCTATAAAATAATGCATGTAATTTGTGGACTTTATTATGTAAAGTGAACCTGACAAATAGTTATTTTGTAGATCCATTCGGAGGTTTCACGCTTTTAATCTGTTATCGTATATCTAAATTTTTTATTATATTTATTTTTTTGGGCATCAAGTTGTAAAGGTAGGTTGTTTGCTTTGGTAAACATGAATGCTTTGAAAATGTTTTCAAAAATCAATATCATCACTGAAGACTAAATTGTAAGTTTTAACATTTCCAGTAAATTGTTTTGTATTGACAATCTAAATTCTTTTCCACTATTAGATTTTGTACACACTATCCACTACTTCCATCTTCTTCCTCCACTGGAATTATCTATCTCGACCACATTAGCATCCTCAGTGGAACAAACCACCACAAAAACGTCCCATCAGAGAATCCCACAATGCTCTCCACGATCCAGATCATCCAGTAGGGCTGACGTGGATAACCCATTGAATCCAAAAGCCTCTTATCAAACAAAGCATAAACAACCCGTCTGCTAAGAGGGTGGAAGTACCTTCGATAACAACAGATCCAACGTGGCTACCCCAATCACTCTGTTGGAATCAGAATACACCATGTGAAGGGATTAATACTCTTGCTAAACCTATCCATTTCCTCCAAACTCTGTGGAATGCCTTTAATTCCCATTCATGTTCCAACGTCGTGCCACACCACAAACTGTGCCTTCTTCTCCCCTTCCATCGAATTCTTGTAACCGTACCTGAAAATAAACCCACAATTTCCCCTCATAAATCTTCTCTCAATTTAATAGACCAAAAAAAAAATGTTTAGAAACCATACTTGGCTGTGAATTGGATCGGTTCCAACATGAGTAAAGAGAGAGTATACAAAAAATCGGCATTAGAGATGTTGTAATGGTCGAGAATGAAATTGACACATCAAATGGTGAGAGAGCCCCTGGGGCTATCGACATGATGCAGAACAAATTCCTGAGTAAGAATGATGGTATCGTCGTAGCCTTTTCGTACTGGAGTTTGGGGAGAATTGTTGAGTGGACTATAACAATTTTGAGATGGAGGGAATGGCGAAGGTTCTGAAGAGGGAAAATTCGTACGCTTTATTGTTGAAGAAAGAGAATTCTAGCAGATTGGCAAGCTTGTAGAGAAGCAAGGCATCATCTGTGGGATTTAGGGAAGCCAGGCAGTGGGAGCGTTTGGCTCTGAAAATGAGGCACGCAAATTTATACAACAAAAGAAGCAGGCCAACTATGGAGAGGGCAACTGCGATTTCAACCATAGTTTAATATTGTTTCAGGGTTCCATAGTAAGAATGCACAATCCAAAAACATGAGTTAAAGGGTTTCCTTTTGAAAAATTATGGTTACAGATCATACCCTGGTGTGGGGATGCTTGTTAGATACACTCAACCTGGAGTTATACACCAAGCATTTGCCATAACTATGCTAAAATTTTCAATAAAATTGTAAAGAAGCTTGAAATCCAAGTTTTTACCATAAACTAGAACAATTGAACAAACAATTCAACAATACGAGATTAAAAAATAAAAACTAGTGAGTCATCATACATGTAACTGCCCCTCACCTCAAATATCATATGCACGGCATATCACACAGGTGAACCCAATAGGATACTAAAAATAGGTATACAATAAATGAATCAAGTCTCAGGAATCTTGTATCAGATCATCCATTGTTGATCAACCACTAAAAATAGAATTTGCATTTAATATGTGAAGTAAAATGCATAACAACCTCCTTCCTGCAAAAATCAGGGTCCCAAGTCCAAGCCTTTCCCCATTTAAGATCCTTTCAACATCTACCTCAAACCAGTGTAAGTTTACAACCTGATGAGTGGTAAGGTTCCCAAAATGAATCCAATCCCATTGTCTTCCTTAATAGCAGAATACAAACTGTTATTGCAGAGAAAGCATTGCTTCGTTGTGTTGAGGGGAGCAACAACACTTCCACCCTAATTTCATCAGAGCCGAATCTGTCATTGACGAAGATGTAATATCAAATTAATTTCATTAAATGCATTTGTATCAACCAGAGGCAAATGATGAAGATTTTTTAATTAAATAATATATGTGTGTAGGTTTCAAAGCTGTCAACACAACTACAGTGCAACAAGAAGTAGCATTTAAAATCATTAAAGTTTGTGCCTCGAACAACATGAAGCTGCCAATAACATGAGAAAATTTTAGTCAATTAAATAATAGAAAAATATTATTATATTCAATTAGTTAAAGACCTTGCACTTTGCTTTTCTCTAAAATTTCATATATTTTTATGCATAGAAAAAAGAATTGTTTGATTGGTCTAAAACATTACCAATAATAATTAGTTAATGTTTATTGAATGCTATAGTACTTCCCTTCAAGTCTAATAACATACCCTAATAATTATAAAAATATAAAATTGAATAAATAAATTACACATTTACTTACAATTTAACAATACAACAATTAAAAAAAAAAAAATCACATATTATCCTTTTTTTAGGGTGTTACATAATTTAAATAAAATGAAATAGTGTAACATACGAGAATTTACCAAACTATCATGTTTTTTTACTTCATATTGTAATTAATGTTCACAGGAGGTTTTGTTTTTATATCATAAATTATTTGTTGCCGCATGCCACATCTACAAAAATATTTTTGACTTCTATCACACGTCAACAATATACACAGAAAAACATGCATGGAGAATAACATCATTATTACTCCATAATTGTCGACTTCTTGTTGCATAGCTGTTTGCAAAGAAACTAAAATTTAAATACTTCAATTACTGGGTGAAGGCTACATTTATCTAGTTTTCGTAAGTTATAGTTCTCATGCTGGCTGTACCGTGCCTCCATATACATGACAACCCCATCATTTGAGTATATTATTTTCGACGGCGTTAACTGGAATGGCTTAAATGACTGCCCGAATGAACCTACGGATAAATTATTGGAAATATGTGAAGTACACTTGTGATTTATGGAACGAAATGAAATAGGGTTTTAACTATGTAAGATTTACGGATCACACTCTGATTTATGATTAGTATGAATTTATACATCTACTTTAAAGGGTTATATGTTTATATATATAAATTTTTACTGCAGATAGTAATCTCTAAATTATATTGTAAATCTTACATACAATTTATCTAAAAATTTTATTTTAATCATGCATTGTGAAAACATAGTATCTTTAAATAAATGAAATTTATATAAAATTTGAACTTCAAAATCTTAAAAAGAATATGAGTGTTAGTCAACCAAGCCTAAAGATTAATCATGTTATCATCATCATCATCTAATTCTATCTTAACGTCCCAAAATTATACGAGCAAAATACTTGTATGTGAGCTTAAAAGTATTTATTATTTATTAATATTTGGGTAAGTAAATTAATTATTTTTTTATTTTTTAATCATCAATTAATAATTTTTAGAAAATAAAATACTAATTTTTAAAAATAAAATGCATATAAATTTATTAAATTTCTAATATATATGAATAGTCAATTCTATGTTTTTTTAAAAAAACTACCATCGTATATATATTTCCTAAGTTTTAATATACAAATATTTGTTTGCAATTGAATACTTTTAAAATATTCTATTTTTCCTAAATTAAGTTGTAGTTATCCTTTTCATTCTGTATTTTTCACTTTTTAATCATTTGATGGTGGGGTGCAAGTTAGTTGTCCTAAATTTAGTGTTCTATAAATATACAAGCATTGTGCAAGCTATTAGAGTCTTAAATTAAATTTAGCGTTTTTAAAATGTATAAGCATTATAATTTATTTGATAGAATGAAATAAAATAAATATTCATAAAGTATTATTGAGCATTAACAAACATTCTAAAATTGTAAAACAATCATTCAAGTTATATATGTATAAGTTAGGATACAATCATGGTGTATTATTAGTCTCAAAGGGATAACTAAACAAATCGATTTCTTTTAATTATCGATTAAACAATCTCTTTTTTACCAATAAAATATTATTATTATTTTTATAATTGAAATATTTAAATTTTTCTAATAATTAAATTATACATTTTTTAACAAAAATTATAAAAAATGAATTATCTAGATCTTCATCAGTAGAAATTAAAAAGATGCCATTAAAGAGCAAATACATGACATGATTAAAATAGCTGTAACCGAAAGTCTCTCAACATAATGCTAAGTTAGTTGCTATTGATTAGGGAGATTAAACATTATTACATTTTATGATCCATAATGGAAGCAATGTTGACAATTAACTTTTTATATTTGAAGAATGCATGACATATTCAATCGTATCATTGAAGGGGCTTTCTATTACACCATATTACAATGGCACTCTTTGTCAATGTAAGAAAAAATCTTGGTGCTCCAAAATTTGTCTTAACTGTCATTGCAACCTTTGAATAGCAAAACATATATTTGTTGTTTCCACTACACTCCCACTCTAGGTTCTGAAGTTATCTGGTTCAAATAGAACCACACCAGTCAGTTTTTTTGCCTTGTTTTTTAAATTTCAATTTTTTTCAAAATAATATTACAATTTGATTATTATTTTGTTAAAATAAATATAAATCTAGTTCCTGTCAATGCATAATTATTGGGATTATGCAGTTGTAATAAATTAAGTTATATGCGCATAAATAATATTTCCGCTTTGTATTTACTTGCTTTTGACATGACCATAGAGCACGGGTTGCATGGACAGGGATGCATACATAATGAGCTATAATAATGGTATGTCCAAGTATTTTTTTGCATTCAATTTGAGAAGGTAAGTTTTGATCTCGTAACTAACACTGTCTAAAATTTTAATGAGATTTTTCATATTAAAACTTAAAAAAGAAGGCTTTAAAGGGTTTGAAAATATAGGGGTTTATGGTATAGTCTGGAGATTTAATTTTTCAAGTATTCAAGTCAATTTGGTAAGATTTTTTCATTTTCCAAGATTTTTTATTAAAGTTTTAGGGTTTGGATATTCCATAGCTTTTGAAGGTCAAGTGTGATGTGTGTGAAAGAGAAGAGGCCTTTTTGTTTTGCTGCATGGATGAAGAAAATCCATGTGTAACAAATGATATAAAATTCCAACAAGCTAATAAGCTTGCTAGGAAACACTCACACCTCTCTCTCCTCCACTATACACCAATTATATGAGCTAATTTAGAAAATTTTCATTACATGATTCTGTTATATATACTTAATGCCACATACATCAGTTATTTGAGATATTTTTTAAAAAAATTAATTACATAATTCTGTACATGAGGAATTTGTGTCAATTTAGTGTTAGACTTTAGTTGGGTTACATGTGATCCATATTTACACTTAGTAAAATCAAAAAATTTTGAAGATGGTATAAGATATTCAATGAAAATTTGAGCAGACCTTAAATGGTGAACACTAAATTTGTGAAAATTTGTGGTGCACAAAATAGTGTAGCTTTGTATAATGAAGAATTCCTAAATTAGCTCAAATAACTAATATATGGGTAATGAGAATTCAATTACTAAATTAGACTTCCAACTCTACCTGCCTTGTAAAATGTTATTCAACATTGCCCTTCTTATGATCCATGTACAAATCACATTTACAAGATGATACATGCTCAAATGTCATAAATGGCATGTTCTATGGCAAGAATAAAAACCTATATGGCATATTCTACTTTATGAATTGAAATATTAAGCATATGAGGAGAAACATAAATAAAAGGATAATAAGTTGGTGTAAATTTTTTAAAGATATTTTATTCTAAAATTGTCTGGAAGAAAATTTGATTGCCCCATATGGAATTTGAGTTATGAAATGCACAGTGAATAAAAAAGACAACAAATTTTGAACCATAATTTAGGCTATAAGACTTTGAAGAAAACACATAAAACCTCAAATTAGAGACCACATACTATTTATAATTAAAGCACAACAAAAATAAATATATTAATTTCTTTGTTTTAGTCTAGTGCAGCTAGTCATACATTTAACAAACTAATCTTAACTTCCTTTTTCTCTGTCTCGATGGTAAGCTCATAAAAATCAATCTCCCTATTTATATATAGTTGGATTTGCCTTTAACAGATCATACATTGAGTCTAATAGAATTTCAATGTAAGTTAAACCAATATGCCATGGGAACATAGAATTTGAGTATCAACACTAGTATGTGCAATGTGTCTATTTATTTTCTTAAATAACATTGGGCCCATGAACACATTAGTATTATATCCATATTGATTAACTATCATAAAAACATTGATCCTTGTGTGAATAAGTTAAAAAAATATAGTGTAAGCATGGACTATTGAAATTGGGTTTTAATTTCTTATGTACATGAAATGTTGAAAATTTGACATATATGACCCTATTTAAATTAAAGGGAGCACTAAAATTTTTATGTATTTATAATGATGAAATAAAAAAAGGTCAAAAAGTCAAAATATTCATTCTATTAGTAGGGAACCTTGTGTTACAAAATTATATGTTATGAACCAACTTTACATATTTAATAAATCATTATAGGTAATAATGCAGTAAACCTACCTTGTTATGTGCATGTGGAACATAGAATAAGCTTACATGGTTGGGTGTTTTCTCAGGAGTGTTTCACTAGTTAAGAGTTTGAACAATCATTATGTTCTTTATAGACATTGTTCAAACAATTCACATTCCTTTTGTAGGTCAGAATTTGGCAGAAACCCCAATCATGGTAATCACAACTAAGACATTTGAAAAAATTATGATTTCATTTATTTTTTGGTCAATCTCTATAGCTAGTTCAAATATAACCTCCCAGATAAATTATTATTTCAAATTTAATTTTGTAGTGTCCAAGAGTATAAGAGTTTCTAGGAATGAATTGCATAGATAACTCTAACATTTTGAATTTCTCTACAAAACCCATCATCAAGGATAAGTTTGAAGCCAATGATGGTGGTTCCTGTAGCTAGACCTGAAATATGTGTTTGCATATATAATTTGGTACATATAATGTTTAAATTATAGACTTGACATAGGAATAAGGTACCATAGTGTTTTATCTATTGGAAGTCCTCTCACATTTATTTCTAGCAGAACATGTTTATATTTCCTTAAATCTTCCTTTTATTTTGTGTGGACATCATTTGTTTTTTCCCTAATCTTTATAGACCTAAGACATGCAAACATCTACAGTTGTATACTAGGAATATATGTTCACTTTCACACATCCACTTGTCTAGGATTAATCCCCAGCTCTAAATCCAATTACATCTTCCTTTTTGGTTACAATATGCTCCTCTTCTCAAAAAATATCAGAACAACTCTATTTTCCCCTTCTGAGGAGTCTTTTATTCAATTTATTGACATAATTATTTTTAAGTGGCCAGGAATTTATGAGGATCTTCATGGTTACTCAATATGTAAAATATATTGCCTAAGCCTTAATAATGTAGCTATGTGACTTGGTGTCTAGATCTTGGATCAAATTTTATGCAATATATAGTTATTTATTTTTCCATTTTACTACACAAGACATATAACTATTATTTGATTGTGGCAGGCCTACTAGTGAAAATAGTTAGTGCACTCTGTAATTTAATTTTGACTTAAACAAGCATGGATGTAGTGAATTTATATTCAATTTTTGTGGGGATAAACTAATGATGAAAGATGATAACTATGCCTTTTATTAATGATGCATTCTATATTAAGTAAGAATGAATTCAATATTTTTCTATCTCAACTAGACAAATTTAGAGTTAAATCTATTTTTCCCTATATGAATGTTATCTCCACTTTCATCTGTATTACTAATGTTCATTTTGTGTTATTTATTTTACATGTTGTTATACTCAATTTATTACTTTGATATATCATGAGGAAATATCTACTAATACTTTGGTGGTTGTTCATAATAAAAAATCTAAAAACACTTCGATAGTTGTTCAAAAAAACAAATCTACAAATAAATTCTTCCATGGTTCAAATCAAGGTCTTCTCTCTAGAGTATATAAGGAAAACTAGATCCTTTTTTGGTAAAAAGAAATTTTTAGCTAATAGAATTTGGATATTTTCAATGGATATTTAGCACAATATTCAAAGATGCAATACAATTAATTTTTTCATTCTATACAACTTATATCTAAAAGATATGACCATTATGTCCAAAGATGAAAAAATTAAATTTTTAGAACAAGAGATAGAGTCTTATAAGAAATCACTTTCCACTTATCAAATACAATATTTTGATAAGTTATGTAAGGAAATCCTCATGTATAATATCTGTTTAAAGCCTTTTACAATTTGGGTGTATATTTTGACAGTAATTAATGATTCACATGTTATCTTCCAACTAGTTGTGTCAAATTAAAAAAAATTATAGCTAATTGATTGACACATCTAAAATAATTGGTGTACTTAAATGTAGTATAAAATCTTACACATCTATTATGATTAGCTAGCAGCATTTATCTTGGGTTTGCAATTGTGTTATATTCCATTCTCATAATCAAATTGTTATTTTTATGTGAATACATATAAATACTTTTGCATTGATTATTTGTAGGGAGAAGATAACATGAGATTAGACTTACCTTGTCTATTGCCATATGGATTTTGATAGAACATCCCCACGTTACCATTTTAAGGGTGAAAACTATCATGAAACTGCAACTATGGTATTAAAATCATAAAGTTAACGTTTTTTCCAATTTATGATTGCCATTATATGTTGCAAGTTATTTTTTAATGAGCTAAAAAACCATTACAAGTCATTATGTCCCCAATCAGTTCTAGGCATAGAGCTTTAGCCATGACTGCAAGTTATTGATATACATCCCACATAATTAGGAAAAATCAACAATATTAACCTGTACAAAATATTTTATTTTAGAGTCTCATATAGTTGTTCAATCAACTGAGCTTGATTAAACAATATTGTAACTTTATCCCAATATAATTCAAGTAAAATACCCTCTTCTTCTAGTCTACAAAACAAATCCATATCTTTAAACTGCACTAATTTTTTTGTAAAATCAACACTCAAGCAATGTATTTTTTTGTTGAAAATTTTAATCCATATGCCAAAACCTATTGCCTCCATAAAGGTTTGTTGAGTCAACTCTAGTTCATCATGCTAAAAATGAAAAAAACTAATGTTATTTATTAATTCAATTGGTACTTCTTTTTTGTGCTTTTTCAAAAGAGACTTTATTGTCTTTAAAGAATCTAACGCTCCATTGGGTTAGTCGATATGAAGAATTCACTCATCTCAATAAATGCATGTGCACATGGGTATATATGAGTTTCCTTTTTGAAAACTTCCAAAGCCTTCTCTACCTACCCTTACTAAGAATATATGTGTCCCACAAAAATTAAGGTCTCACAATTATCAGGGTGAACATCAAGAACCTTTTCAAAATTAGATAGAGAACTCTAAAGATTTCCCAACTTCATTTGAACCTATCCCAACCCAAAATTACGAAACACAAATTCTTGTGGTCTCATGATTTTTTTGACTGAAGCCATGTAGTAGTATCCTACAATTTCATAATCACTTTTTACTAT
Organism: Torreya grandis; assembly: GCA_037957365.1. Taxonomy (NCBI): domain Eukaryota; kingdom Viridiplantae; phylum Streptophyta; class Pinopsida; order Cupressales; family Taxaceae; genus Torreya; species Torreya grandis. The sequence continues at coordinate 1,419,218 of JARHVA010000357.1, read as the reverse complement.
ATGATATGATTTTGCTAGATTATATTTTGAATGATATTTCATCAGAGGGTGGTTTGTTCAAACAAGAACCATCTTATTCAACTATTCCATAAGAAAATACTGCTCTATCAAGAAAAAATTATTTGCTAAATGATTCAATGACATGGCATAGTATGATTATATAGCTAGCAGGTTACAAAATTATCTCTTTGTGAAAATAATCATTAAACTAATGTCAAAAAAAGGTTTACAAAATATTTAAAACAAATTTTAATTATACACTAATTCTACAGAAACTTAGCGCATGACACCCTTGTTGATATACGACTTAAGTTTTGTTTATCTATAAAATTATTTTCATTTATATAATTTATTACTTTTTATCTTTTTTTATTAAATGACTTTTACTATTTATATCCATAATATTTATGGATTGTTTATTGAATCATACTAATCCTTAACATTGTCTTTGAAGTCAACTTTATTTTTCTTAAATTTTACATATTACTATCATTCTAGATTAAGAAGAATAAAGTGTGTTTTATAAATTAAAGAGATCACCATGTGCAAATTAAAGCGGTGAAATAAAAGATCAAAACTAGGTAAACATATATGAGTTCATTTTTTAGACATATTAAATACCCACTACAACATCTATGTGATCCATAATCATTCTTAACATCTCAATTTTTTTAATTTTTTCTCAAATTATATTCATATTTTGTGATGAGGTTTAGTCACATTTGGACGTATGTCTTCAAGTTAAAATTCAAAAATATTTTCATCAAATCTTGTATTATTAAATGGAAAGCATTATAGGCTATATCCCTAAATGAATTCTCTCCTACTACTTGGTTTAAAACTAGCAGTTGCCCCAAAGGTGCAAGGAAAGCCAAAAGAATTGTATGTTTTTATTTTATGATTATATCTAGTATGTATTAATATATAATATATCAAATACATATTAATATTATCTTATATAATATATAAATTATATGAATGGAAATTACCCCACAACTTTTGAGTTGTTCACACATCTATTGACTTCTTTTTTCCTAACCCAGTAACAACTTCGTCATTGCCAATTATTATGATGCCTATGCCACAACTTTGCTAATAAAAAATACTACTAAGAGAATTTTTTTAAGTATTTACATTTTAAAAGAAATAAGTATTTAAACTATATAAATCTATGTATAAAGAATTAACAGTCATAACAATTAGCAAAATTTTAATTCCAAATTAAGATCAAGCACAAAGATGTAGCAACAATCATTGTACAATGTGAATCATGAAAATGCTTGGATATTAAATTATTAATAACAATTACCCCAAAGGTGCAAGCTATGATCGAAGGAATGTATAAGTGTTAGGGCCATTGCAAGTGTCTGTCCAATGACATAAACATCAAGTTTTTCATCTCGTCACATTTGTGATGGTCTCTGTCTATCTTTCCACCTACCTCATTGCTTCCAATGGGATGTCGATTATTATCCCATCCTATCTCCACTTCTATGGCGATGACCATACAAATTTGATATCTAATAGTCACAAATACCTAAAAGTGTTTTCCACATTTGGAACCTGAGACCTTTGGCATCATGATCGAATGATTCTAGAATCTTGAGTTTAAAGGTAAAAGGATTTTCTGTATGTGTAACTTGAGAATATTATTTTTTATTCTGCAATGTTGTCCATTCGATTAAACTTTTATTGGAGTAAACCTAATTTCTAAATACTATTTCCACCCAATGTGAATTACAACTAAAGATTTTCCAAATCTATGTGTGTATGCATGCACAACATTATACAATTTGTAATAGTAGATTCTTATGATTCCACAATGAAAAAAGAATAAACTTTATGAGTCCTCTGGTGTACAATATCACATGAAATACCTTATCATTAGCCCATTTTAAAAATTTCACCACTTGCACGTTCTGAATGGTTTTTCCATAATTTTTATTGGTGTCAATATATTGGCAACATAGTTGAACATAAATTATAATATATATTTTGTAACCTTAATATTTTCTCTCTATATCATTGGCATTGCAGTGCTGATTTGGCATGCACATCAGACATGGAGCCTTTTCGTAATCAAATCAGTGTCATGTTATCCTCATTAAGCATTCATGATAGCAAACGTCTAGTGAAAGAATCTGCCACCTTGCAAGCTATGTACCACTTTTTGATGAACGCAAGTCATGTAAATTCAACAACTATCTAAAATACTTATAATAATCTAAATGTCTAAACATCGGTTCAAATCCCAAAAAATTAACAATAAAAAATAATAAACATCTAACTACCTTGCTTGGTAGCTATAACTAAGTGACATGATTAATAAACTAACACGTATCTTTAAATGAGGCAACCATTTTTCTTATTTTACCTTTCTTAATTTTACAACCAAAAACATCGAGAAAATTAACATTTATGTAATTTATAAAATCTTGTATAATTATTATATTATAATATTTATCTATTATATATTCTTATGTATTCGGAAGAATATTAATATTCTAACATATAATTATAATTATACTTATATATTTTATAATATTAATATATTTTCATATTATATATTATTACGTTTAATATGTAATTATTAATTATTACTTTATAATATTATTTATATACCATATAATATAAAAATATATAATACCAATATAATAATATATAAAATTATAATTATATAATATTATTATCTTATATTATTGTTTTCTATATATAATCCAATATTCCACATGAATCATCATCCATAGAGCAAGAAATATGGATGTTTCTTTCCTGGCCATCACGTAGATTCCACACATTTAGAAACTTATTAAAATTTCCTTTTCTATAGCAGAATCACTCGGATTATTCCAATCTAATTTATCTACATGAGATGCACCTTCCCCACACAACCAAATGCTGGAGGAAAGACTGAATTCAAAATTTTACACGACGCCACCTTTTACACTTTGCATGCCAAAAGCTCGCATTGCATACCCGGCTATGGACATGTCTACCGCCAACCCACCGTTCACTTCAGCGCCTTTCATAGTGGGACACACTGATGAGATCAAGAAATACAGTGAGAAGGAGAACGGAAGTGAAAACAATCATTTGACCCCAACGATTGTATGAGTGCATGGATTTTGTGAGGAGATGAGCAATACATGCAACAAGACCGACCCTCTCCTATGTGCTGCCAACAGCTGAGAAAAATGTCATAACTATTCTACTGTGATGCCATTCAACAAGTGTTCGACCGAGATCTGCAACGTCTCGCAAAGCAACTGCAACATTGGTCAATGGGGTAATATTACTGCTTTCTACTCCATAAGTTTTATTTTAATTTATAACCTCACTTTATACATTTGAAATTCACGGATCTAATATTTCTTGCCTTGTCACGGAAATTTCTATGCCCCATCATGAAGCTGCAGCTTCTGAGAGTGGAACAACATAAACCAGATTGGAAATGAAATCCAGGTTGGCAAAGGGAAAGTTCTGACAGAAGCTCAAGAAAGGTAGGTATGTGTTGTTTAGAATGCCAAGGATCCATAATTTGTTTCACAATGCTCTAGTTAAAAAAAATGAGGAAAATGGCCAAAGCACCATTTGTCTTTGATTTCTTGGTGGTGCTTCAATGCTTCTTCAGCTGATTTCACACGGCCCGTGGTGCACCAGAGGCATTTCTCCCTCTGTGTATATGAACATCTTCAACCTCCTCTCCATTTCCGTATAACTCCTGCACAAAAACATTACTTCTCAATTTAAGCCATACATGCAAATTATTAGCGCTAGTAGGATTCGAACTCATACCGCTGAAATGTGAACGCGTTTCTGTAGATTGCACCGTGGGGAAGATAATTCAGAGTGGCAACGGTTCATTCTTCACGAATATCATAATACAAACTCCAAACCAGCGCAATTCAAAACCACATGGTTTATCAGGAAATATTCTATTTTGTCACTTTGTGAGACGAATCTCAGGGCTTCGCCGGCTGTATAAGCCTCTGGCTTAAATATTTATTAGGTTTTGAAATATTATATGCAATGTTTTACATTTATGTCATGCTTAATTAATGTCATTTATTTATTTTTATTTCATTTAATTGAAATCAATGAATACATAGTACATTTTAATAACTAAAGTTAAATAATTTTTAAGAAATAATATATTCTTAGAAAATGTTTAATTATATGTAAATATTTTTATATTAAAAAATATGAAATATTTTTAAGATAAGTGAATTATAAAGATAAATATAAACTTTATTATATATATATATATATATATATATTTATATTTTGGTGAATTTAATAATTTATAAAAAATGTGGGGAACATATTTTTAATTTTTTTTAATGAAAACACAAACTACTTAAACAAATAAATCAATAAATATAAATTCAAAATGTACACGAAGATAAAAAATACTATTAATTCTTATTAAGTGAATACAATACTTATATAAGAAGTTTTAAGTAAAGCTCAATTTAAAATAATAGTTGCTATGTAAAATTAAAACATCTAAATAAATTTAAAGCTGCCTAAAGCACTTAAAGTTAATTGACCTTTGTAATTTTTATAAAATTGTTATTTTTAGTGATTTTGGACTTCTAGTGATATTTTTTCAACACTTATTTATAAAAGTGTTGCAACAAATTTGGATGGGCCTAATTTTTTTTTAAAAATCTTCTAAATATTAAAATTAACCCAATGGATGAATTTAAATTGAATTTTATGTTTGACTACAAATATACATTATTTATTAAAATAGAAAAAAAATGTAAAAAATATTGAAATACATTTCTGAACCCTTAAATGGTCACATATAGCGTCAGAGAAGTTATTAAAATATAGCTAAATGGATATATCACTTTATAGTAGATGATAGAGTCATTTTGATGCAAACAAAAGCTCAAGTGAAATTATAGATCATCCTTCAAAAGTTTGGACTCCGCATCATTTATTGATTGGTGAATCTAAAATTTTAAAAATATCTCAAAAAATAGTCAATTGGCCAAAAAAAAAAAAATCCTTTGAATACCCTATGACAAGATACACTACACCACTTTAAGGTTTCATGCTTTTAGTACATTCTCGTACCCACTATGGTTAGGGCTCTTATGATATTGTGCTAGATATAAAATTTTGTAATTTTTGTAAGGATAATTTCATTGGATGTTTTTATATTTAACAGTCACGACTTTTTATGCTTTATTTTTTGATAGTATTTATTAGATTCATTTTTATTTTTTTCAAAAATTCTAATATATTTATATAATATCTATTTTTTTATAAGTTTAATTGAATTTTATGTTCCCTAAACTAAATATATTTATGATTTTAATTATTAAAAATCTGAAAATGAAATAAAAATATATATATATATTTTATTTAAATCTATTTTTTAATTCTTAAATGATCAAACTTTGAAAAATAAAATGGAGAAATGTATCTTTATAACACACGAATGTGTTCGCTTCAAATTCTAATTATAATTAAACTGTTGTGATTCATAGCTTTCTCAAAGGTAGGCAGCTTCAAAGAAAATTTAAAAGAAGAAATATGTGACATGGAAGTTTCATTTTATTTATATATATATATATATATATATATATATATATATATATATATCTGTTTGAATGTAATTCTCGAGTCCAATTTACGATCAGTTGACAAGAATTTTTCTCTCTCAACATTAGATAATCATGTATAAAATTCCATTCCATCCCAATATGTAAGAGCTCTCTCTTCACATGCGCACGTAGTCCTCTCCTCAAGGGACAATCGATGACCCCGTTAGGAAGGATATGCCTCTTTAGAAAGGCAACCTATCCGCTTTCTCTGTCATATCAACGAAGGAAAGTGCAAACACCTTGCATAAATAGAAAGTTTCCATTATTTAATAATCATGCCTTTAAAATAAATTAGTTTAGGCACATTTATTTATCAACTTAGAAGTATTCCAATTCTAATAGCAATCATAAAGCTTTTAATTTTTTTCAATAATGCAATACATTTAAAATAAATAAAATGTTTTAGTAAAAATTCAATTTAAGATACCTTTATTTATTAGGAATTTTATATTTTGTAAAAATAATTTCATAAATATAATTTATTATATTTTAAAATATTTAATTAAAATATATTTTAAAAATTTATTAATAATATAAAAATATGTACTTTATACATACTTTTCATTATTATAATTCTTGAATGTGTATATTATATTAATAACTTAACTTTTTATTATATATGTATAATTAGTAGTGATATCTAAATTTATCATTTTATAGTAGAATATGTTATCACTAAAATATAATGTTAATTATAATAATAAAATATATTGATTATCTAACTAATCATAAGATATGAACGGATTAAATAATATCTTATCATAAATAAATAAAATAATAATATAATATATAAAACCACTAATGACCACCGTGAAATCAAAAGAAAAACTTTCACAATACCCAAAAAAAATAAATCCAATGAATTTTTGCCATCACAAACATGTTTTTCTTAGAAATAAGAAAAAGTCACTACTCATGCCATAACAATGAATCTCTTGATGAAGATGATAAATAAAGTTTAATTTTCCATCTTAATTCAAAAGGATGTAATCCTAAACACAAAAAAGTAAGGTAACCAGCTTAAAACGTGATTCTTCCATTCAATGAATTAATAAAGTAATATGAGTAAGCTCTTATCTATTCATATATAAAATGCTCTCAAGGATATCTTATATGTGTCAAGAACGGTGTTTAAGTATCCAAGAACAAAAACACGCACATATAAAGTAGTTTATCTATCAAATTAATATATTTTAATATTTTAATAAATTATTTTTATAAGCACAAAATCACATTTAAGTTTATAATAAATTTAAAAAAATAAAAAATTAGAATGTGACATACGAACACTTTTTTATTTTGAAGTCAACTTACTCAAACGTATTTAAAATATATTTTAGTATTTTCTAAATTACCATATATATCGTGGCTACAATGGTGATGGTCGAATGATACATAATTCCTATGTTACATTAGAAAAATATTCCCCAATAAATTTTCAAAAATTAATCAAAGATAAAATTATAATTATGTTTGACTTATTCACTAGGGTCTCATTACTACCATCTTAGAGCCATATTTTTTACATCAGAGAAAAAATCAATGATTTTTCCTCTACTCCATCTTCTCCCTACTCCTTAAGATTCTCTTCATAGTCTCTTCCTTCAACGTAATGTTCCCCTTTGTATATTCTCCCTCTCTATTTAATGGAAATAATGGTGTTAAATGAATCTTAACCGTCATAACCTCCATCTCTATGTACTAGTTATTACATAACTGTCACTAGATCATGGATTCCTCCCATCCTCTTCCTTATGCATAAGCCTTTAATCTTCAAAATGAGATATATCATACTCTTTATCTTTATCGATGATTCTTAATATCATATGCTAATTAGAAATAGTTTGGGCACATCTTATGTTAATTTGTTTTGTTTTAATATTGTCATATTCCTTTTCAAGACTATTAATATTATTATAAATTTGATTCAAACTATGTTTTAAATTGTCATTGGTGGAAAAATAGACAATTTTATTGATTTTATTTGATTTATTATTACATACTTAGATCTTATAGTTATTATTTTCATGGTTGAACTAGGCTAAAAGTATTTCCTTTGATTAATGATATGATTATGATATCTATGTTATGTTCAACACATTCAAACTATATTTTACCATAGTGTAATTGATTAATGAGTTTACATGTATTGCATTGATACTAAGATTTCATGGAGAGTGGGTCTTGGAAGAGGCTCACTAGATGTAGAACCTGCCATGTTAGTAGAGATACTGGACATGGATGTAGAGGAAGTCAAAGAAGAAGAAGTCATGATATGAGAAGGGGTCAAAATAGAGAGAAGAGGTTAAGAATAAAATAAGTTTGTATCCCAAAATCCATGTGAGAAAATGGGAGATGGTGAATGAGGCTCTTCAATTTGATCACTAATCATTAGATGGTAAATGGTAGAAGGGTCCTTTCCTCGATGTTGAGGAAATCTGGAGTTAAAGAAGAGAATATCAAGTGTAGACTCTAATTCAAGTTGATCTTCAAGAAAGAAGAGAGGATTATGAAGTGAAGAAGAATGAGGAGGGGTCCACTAGTTAGTTGGTCGAGTGGCTATATGAACATTACTTTCATTCATAAGAGGATCCATCATCTGCGTATAAGATACCCTATGAGAGTTGGTAAAACTCATCATATTCATTGAATTTAACTCATTGTTGTCTTCAAACAAGAAGTTCATGATGAGGGAGTAGGATTTAATAAGTAAAAAGTGATGTAAAAGTAAGGAAATAAGAATAGGCAAATAAGAGTAAATAATTGACTAGGTTGACCTAGTACTAAAAATAAGGTTTAAAAACTAAGAAAATAAGAATAAAATGTTGATAGGGTTGACCTAGTTCTGTAACCTGGGAAAAAATAGGCGCAAAAAGAAAAATAGTCAATAGGGTTGACCTAGTACTATATCCTGAGGGGTATAAAATAATACTATGTGGATAGTTGCGACATAGTAATGTGGGCAAGGGAAATAAATAGTCTGTAAGAGACTATGTTGAACATAATGACTATGTACTAAAATAAGAAAAAAAATTCAAGTACTTTTGAAATCAAAAAATGAAAATAAAAACACAATTAATTGGGTCAATTAGGATGATCGAATTGATGCACACAACACAAAACCTTAAACCAATGTTAGGTAATGCATGTTTCTATAATACAACATATAACTGAGCAAAGAGCAAGCAGTTAACTTGGAAAGTAAATGTTAACTAAGTGGTCATCCTGAATGTTGTTATATTATTGGAGTATGCTTTTAAGTGTGATAGGAAGTTGGTTATAAAGAAATAGAAAGCAATCGGTGGATGGTTTTAGGATGTTTAGGTTGAAAGGGATCTATATTGGATATGGTAATAACTTGGTATTGGGGCCTAACCCCTCACTTCACACACCACAGTGATAAGGGTGTCGAGTGCTTTGCCAATATATACCATTAACCATGTGTTTATACTTGGCTAGAAAACTAAGTCAGCTTCCCCCTTGGTGATAAAATCCAAGTAGGTAGGCCTTTGATAGATAATTATTTAAATGCATTTTAAGATTATGTGATTTGGTAGTATCTGTATAAAAGATAAAAATAGTGAATCTAAATGATATATTGAAAAACCACCTAATTAGTCTACGTGATCTATTGCAAGCATGCAAGAAATTAAAAGTGAAAGTGTGATCTAATTAATAACATATAAGTGTTAATTTCAACTTTGAAACATAGTAAAATGTTAGTTTAGATGATAGTGTATACAGAGTTTACATAACAAAGTTTATAGGGTCATTACTATACTACTGAATCATGGGTCTATTAAGAATTATGTCGATGGTGTCCAGCTAGTCTTTCAAATAGAAGACATAACACATAACCATGTCAACCTAGTTTGATGTATAAGGGTATTTTTAAATGGGTCGACCTAGTTCTACAGTTCCTTATTTGCTAAAACTTGTGAATAATACTATGCCATCATTATCAACTTAGTATGTTTTCTAAAAGTCTAGAAGTGTATTATGTCGGCAGAGTCAACTTATATCCTATCTAGAAGTGAAAACTTGTACTATGTCAACCTATTCAACCCAACAGCCTATATTTGATGAATACCTACACAAATAAAATGGAGTCGTATTGATGAAACTATGTGTTAAACCATGCACAAAAGTTAGAAATTATACTATCATTATCGAAAATAATAAATAAAATGATAAAATAATGAAAAATGTGATATAAAACTTGTAAGGGTTAGATTATTGTAAGGTTCACTAGAATATATGAAATCATAAATGCATCATGTCTATAAAATAATCCTAACTCATAGAATCTAGATCATACTTACACTTCCAATTGGAGATATATTAGATAATCAAGAACATGACCAATATGGGGATCCACTAGACCCAATTAAGGTATTTCTTATCATAATAAACCATACTAGGGAGGGTTCTAAAGCCTCCAATCAAGCACAATCATGTAACAACCCTAATTAGGCCCCATGTTTTCATATTTAACTAAACTAATAATAACTAAAGTCTAATCTAATTCTCACCAAAGCTTGTGGCATAAAATGGGGATAAGAAATAATAAAACTAAACATGCATAAGAGACATACTCATGTAAATATATATGGAATCCTAATATCTAGAAGATAAGTATAAATGCATATCTATCTACTCTTACAAAGGAGGAACAAAGTTATTAATACTTACCTTTGAAGACGAACCCACTGAGCCTCAATCTCTCCCTTGGCAAAGATATTTTGCAAGAGGCTGTTGTGGTATATAATGATAACAAGGATAAATCATCTCTAGGCTACTCAATCTATCAATACATCTAAAATACTTCTCCATAAGACAAGATTTATATCTCCAAAGAAAATATGAAACCCTAATCTTTCTCTTCAATTAGAATGGTGGGTAATCAAATGTGTAATAGCTCTTACTTTTTCTTCTCTTCTCAAAATAATGGTGAAATAATATTGTATATATAGGTAGATTTAACCTTAATCCCTTTCAAAAGTTTTGACTGACAGGGTCAACCTAATCAACCTAAAACAATTATGGAAAAAAATTAACTTGATCATGGACTAGGTTGGCCAAGAGCTGACCTAGACCCTAAATGAATTTTGCCCAAAATAGTATAGGGTCTACCCAATTGACCTAGTATTATAAATATTCGAAAGGGGGTTAAGGATAGGAAAAGGAGGACAAAAGGTGGGAAATGACTTAGGAGTGTGAAATAGAGAAAAGCTTAGAGATATGGTTTTTAGGAGACAAGTATGTAGATAACAAGTGGTAAAAGGGTTAGCAATCTTATGAAGCACCAATGGTCTACCCACCCCTTTTTTGGTGCACCCCTTAAGGTGTGAACTCAGAGATATTAAGACTTAAAGGGTTCTTAAAAGATAGATAGAGTTAGTAATTTATATTTTTTTTAAAATATGATGTTTATATAGATCCATGCAAGCCTTGGGCTTGCATGTTTCAAGGTTGGATCCTGTAGGATTGTCTAGTTTGGGTCACAACCTAAATGTTTTAGGTGAAATACTTAAGTACATGTATGTTAGCACTAATGGAGTTGATGGAGGAGCTATTGAAAAAGAGTGTTAATTCTGAATTAATGAAGTATGGATGCTATCATTTTTCCCAAGGTTTTTCCTTGCACATTACAAGGTTTCCATGTAATCTCTATGTAATGTGTTCTCTCTTTACATTATGGTTTTTGTAGCTTATTTTTTTGCATTTATTTATACTTTCACCTATTTATTTTGGATAACATTTCCTAACATCCATATGATGTGATGCATAAGAACCAATAACCCCTGTAGAAGTTGGAGTTACCACTACAACTATATCTCTCTCTTTTGTTTTCTCCTTTCACGATTCTTTCCCTTTCCATTTTCCATTGTCAGTTTCCTTAGATTCATGGGTTGATGAAGATGTTTTGATAGACTCAGGGACACTTATATTTTTCTCAATAACACTCTTGAGGTGAGTGGCCTATTATTTAAAACACTTGCTTTCATCATGGTTTCCCATGCAGTACCCACATTTGATCCTCTATTTTTTTGATTTAACACTAGGAGTGTCAAAGTTTGGTTTGGTGGTGTGTTCATCCTTATTTCTCTCATGATCACTATTGTTGTGTTTCTTCTCTTTTGAAACATTTTAATGTTCTTTCATGTAAGTAGAAAATGTGGTTTAGTGAGCTTTAATGTACCCATATAAATTAGTTTATCTCATTTTTATGTCAATTCAACAATAAAATCATCAAAGGAGAGAAAATTACAATAAGTACCAAGTGCTCTCTAGGTTTCATGGAAGGTGGAGATGAAAATAGAATAGTCAGGATCAAGTTTTGTAAGGATGGAAAGGATGAGCTGTGAGTCCTTTTATCAATTCCATACTTTTTAGTTGTATTCTCAGTAATTTGAGCTTGGTAAAGTAGTCCTAAATTATGTAAAAAGTAATAGGGATAAGATTAATCAGCTCATTTTATAGTTTATGCCTTCTTATCTCATCCAATTTCCCAAAACATTTATCTAGGGTGTCCCATACTCCCTTGGGTGTTTTTCCTGATTCAATGTGAAAGTGTAGATCCGATGACATAGAAAAACATGGAAAACTAAAAGCTTCATCACACTTTTCATACCAATTTTCCTTATCTATAGTTGGTTTTGTTTGCAAACCCATAGTTATCCTATAAATCTTCTTATTTTTGAAGGTGAGTGACATGAAATCCTTCCGTTCATGAATAATTTAAGGGTTTGAGAAAATAAAATAAATTAGGATACATTTAAGTTAATCTGAGATTGTTTGAAATAAAAAGAAGAAATGGAGAAAGATAGAATCATAATAATTGGTACACCCCCCTAAAATTATGCTTGGCTCATCCAAATTTTGGCACTTTATATTTCAGTGCATTTGAAATTAGATCCAATACATGGGAAATTAAAAACCATGAACTTTTTTCAAAATAGGATGCTCAATTTCAAGCTACTGATCAAAATTTATCATACAATCAATTTCTTGTTTATGATGCCTACTTAATAAAAACTTTCACTAAAACTTTAAACATGCCTTGTGGTGAGAGTGGGCCTAATGTTCTAACCACTCGTTGGAATTTTCATAGAATTTATAATTCAATGTTTTATATTGCGAGTGGTAATTGACTTCCTACCAACCTAAGACTCAACCTTCATCTTCAATAGGAAAAAAATAAGGCAATCTAAACACTTGAATCACCCTTAATACAATTTATCCCAAATTAAAAAAAGAATAAAATGCTAAATTTAGAAATAATAATAAGTCAAACTATAATATAAGAGTTATATCCACCTTGGAATGTGGTGAGGACCATAAAAGATGATGGCATGTAACATTTTAGGTTTTTGGAAAACTTAAAATTCCTTATGTACACTGTTATGACTGGCATACAACACCACCAATGTGATATATAGTCCTTAAACAAAGAAGAAATGGTTGATTTGAGGCACCATTGTAAGGAGGGAATCATCAATAGAAGGAGACATTTAACCAAAAGCACAAATTTTCATAGTAAAAATACTAGATTTGGCTACATGTAATGGTATATCCAAGCCATTCCACCTTCTCATGTATCAGGTATCAATAGGAGATAAAACTTAAGATGAGGGCATCAGAGATCCTTTTGCAAGCTAAAATAATACTGGATTTGTTAATGAACTAGTAGGCCATTGATTTGGAGATTATAGGTCTGTGATGAGTCCAACTAGACCACATCTAGATCAAACCCAAATAAACAATATGAGCAACGTCAACATGAAAAAGGAAACCATGGTTGCAGATTATACAAATATGAATACCTTATTATTTAGTCACCTAATAATATTAACTTCTTGATCCATAAAATGAATGAATCCATACCCCTATCAAAGGGTAGACCCAACCGATGGAGAAGGACATGATGGCAAAGAACTCATATTTCATTTACAAAAAAATCAAACACTTTAACCAGATCTATAACAAAACCCTCAAATAGCCAATGTATAATCATTCAAATACCAATATGAACAACATTTAAATTACTCTTAATTAATTCAAAATAATAATAAAATATAAATTAAACAAAAAACTAATGCTTATTACCAGAACTTAGAGCTCTAATACCATGACAAAATGATCAAATATGTGATATACTAGAAGAGTGAGAACTTGAGAATTATGTAACTATAATGACCCTAATTTTATTTATAAACATGCAATAATATGTGCAATAATTACCTAGATTGTATTAAATTGCATTGCTTATCAATTATTTGCTCAATTACAATAGCCCCATGAAGAGGAATATATACAAAGAGTAGGGGGAGTGAAATCATAAGAGAACTCACCATGGGACTGAGTGTAACTCCCCATGGAAATCATATGTGAACTCATTGTGTAACTCATAGGAGAACTCACTATGGACCTCAATTGAACTCTAGGTGGAACTCACCCTCTCATCCACTTATACTTGATCTATTTATTACAACTAATCAAGTTGTGTGTGTGTGTGTGTGTGTGTGTGTGTGTGTGTGTGTGTGTGTGTGTGTGTGTGTGTGTGTTTGTGTGTGTGTGTGTGTGGATAATACATTTAATAAATAAATATAATAATAAATATCCTACACAAATAACCCCCCCTTAAGTGTAGCTTAGGTTGGTGGAAAATTAAAATAGTTCCTGACAACAAGGCCTGATGACATACCCATGTAAAATGCAACTCGAAAAAGTGGACTAAAAGGAGAAAACCTAGTAGGAAAAAAATCCTCCCCCAAAAAAAACAAAATAAATACAAATAAGAGAATGTAATACAATAAAGTCCCACTCAAAGCTACAACTTCTTGTAGCCACACTATATCCTACAAAGCAACCTCTTGTAGTGGCTGTGGATTAGAAGTAGATACAGTGAAGAGTGGATCACCATGAATGCACCAATTATCTGATGGATATCTAATAGAGATATGGGTCCTATACAAGTGACTATTTTACTCATACAAAGTATAAATGGAAATTATTCGATGACGGGATTGTCATTTTAAATAAAAGTAAAGGAGTCTGGAAGGCTCTGTAATTGTGTAGAAGACTACCTAATATCTGATGTGTCCTAAATCAAAGATATTGCTCCATAATTTTTTTTTGGTGGAGTAAAAGTAGGTGGATCAATAAATAAATCCTAAAGACATGGAAGGTGACAAGGTAATGGAGGAAGTGGGTCCCCATCACTACTATATTTATCTATGGTAAAAGAGAAGTCATCAACATCATAAATATGCTCAGGCTCTAAAGGGTCATCAACTACAGGTTAATCTAATGAAGAATTTGGAAGAGGGACAAAGTGGGAGAAGTAATATATATGAGTCTTATGATCGACTAAACCCACTACAATGATATTATCATTATTCAATTATCTAACATAAATTTAAACTAGAGTGAACTATTTTATACATTGTTGTATTATTATACACAATTTCAACATAAGACATATCTAAGGTACATATTATATGAAATGTGTACCTATTATTACAAAATCAAAATAAAATTTATATTTAAAAACACTCTCATTTCCTGTCATCACTGATCAGGATATACTTTTATGCACTAATACCTAATATGTATTTTTATAGACTATATTAATCCATTCTATTGTAGTTGTATATTTAATTTTGGTATGATTGAGGTGATTAAATCACTCAATATTTACATTTTTTTAGGTTGTACTTGATTGTATCATCCATCCTTAACAATTTGATGGTATGAGTTAACTTTGTTCACTTGTGATTACTAGGTTACAAGTATGATTGGGTTGCACAATTAAGCTCATCATAACATCTGAAGGGCCACTCACCCTTTTTACAAGGTTGGGGGAATGTGCCTCCTAATCTCTCTCTATCTCTTTAGATATATGCACTTTATGTGTGTGTGTGTGTGTGTGTGTGTGTGTGTGTGTGTGTGTGTGTGTGTGTGTGTGTGTGTGTGTGTGTGTATGTATATGTATGTATGTGTATATGTATATGTATATGTATGTATGTGTATATGTATATGTCTGTGTGTGTGTGTGTGTGTGTGTGTGTGTGTGTGTGTGTGTGTGTGTGTGTGTGTGTGTGTATAATCTCAATTTTTGATCCTTATAATGATACACATTTCAAATAAACTTGCCAATAGGAAAGGTGATTACATCGATATACATGTGTACTCCTAAACCTTGCTCTTTCAACTTCAATATTTTTAATTACTTTCAATTCTAGTTTATATGCACTTATTATGTATTGTAACATGATCTTGGTTTTAGGTCAATCATTGGAAAATCACTCAAGTTAATCTTAATTAAAGACAAAGTGTGTTATACAAACCTAGGTATGCATTCCTTTCTCTTAACTAGCAACTCCATTACTATATTAAAGGTGGGAAAATGTATAAATAATTTATTGATTATATAGAACCTTAGTATTTTACACTTGAAAAACTCAGACCTTGGTTTTTCCTCTCAGTTATAGACATGTCCCACTCTATGAAGTCTTGCATATTTTCTATCTTAGGCCCCTTGGCCTATCTCTTAGTCTGACCCATCTTATGTTGATGACACTAATTTGAATGTATTAGATTAAAGGTGAAGTTAAAACTGAAATCATCTAGGTGGTCGTATCATTTTCAATAGTTATTCCAAATAGAACACTTGTATTGGGTTCAAACAATAAAGTTGATGCAACCATCATAGGATGGCATTAGTGTTTGAAGCTCTAGAAGCATCGAATCTAGAATTTGAGAATTATTCTAGAAACTTTTTCTAGTCTGCTTTTTGTCTATTCTATATCTAGAACTATGTTAGCATAAAAACCTACAAATTCCATTACTTCTTTTTCATTTCCATATTTAACATAGTTTTACTTATTATTTTCAGACTATCTTAATTAAGAAATTCATTGTATGTTTAGATTTAAGTTTAGCACCCAATTGACCTACTATAAATCAGATTATTTCCCTTGTTAATTGTCATTTCTATATTATTAACCCTATCTATTAAATAAATATTTAAATTTTTAATTTAAGGTTAAACATAATGGTGTTAACAAAATGCCTTAAAAAATCATGATATAAGAGTAAAGTGATGGTATTATATTAGAATAAACATAAACTTTAGTTATTAATTAGAGGTGCATATGGAGATGATTACACCATATAAATTCATGTTTATTTTA
Organism: Torreya grandis; assembly: GCA_037957365.1. Classification (NCBI taxonomy): domain Eukaryota; kingdom Viridiplantae; phylum Streptophyta; class Pinopsida; order Cupressales; family Taxaceae; genus Torreya; species Torreya grandis. The sequence continues at coordinate 1,402,402 of JARHVA010000357.1, read as the reverse complement.
GACATGTTTAGATAAACTATTTCTAATTTGTTTATTTAATCATCCATAACATTTTTTATTTTTTATTTATTTTTTTTTGGTGGTAGTTATAGGGTTATTGAATGTAATTTTATTTTTTATTTTGTTACAAATTTTATAAATTGATGAAACATGGTTGCTATTATGCTTTTTTTTTTTAGATTCATACAGATAGTTTATTGGGTGGAAAAGGTTGTATCATAATGTATAGATTGGCTAATCTGCCAAAGTAAAGATGGAATGAAAAGATGCCATAGTTTACATATAGAATCCAAGGGATAAAAATATAAAAATATTTTTTTTCATCTAAATTAAAACAACAAATTTATACTTTAATTGACCTATATTTATCTTTAAAGCATATATTTGAACCATTTGTTTATTTTTCGGCATGTTTTAATTTTTTTTTATATTGTCAGAATTGTGTATATTACATGAGAGCATAAAAAAATTAGACATTTATTTTTATTTTTGTTGTACTTTTAGAGAGAAATTGGACTTAAGTTGTATTTTACTAGACTGGTAAAGTTATTTTTACCTATAAATATGTAGTTTTCTATAGTTCTTATGTATGAAAAATAATTTCATTGTGTTGTTTGTTTTTAGGAAAATATTTTTGGGGGTTTTTTTTTTAATTTTTTGCATATAGAATTTTATGAGGCTAAACAATATTACCAATTTTGCATACCTTGAATCAAGGTATGCAATAATGGTTTGTAGTGTAGGATATATATATATATATATATATATATATATATATATATATATATATATATATATATATATATATATATATGAATGATGATGGTAAACCTAGCAATATTCCTATAAATATATTTCATTTATTTTTATTTTTTTAATAATTATAGTTTATATATATGGTGACTTGTTTATTTTTGTTCTATTACAAGATATTATACATGTTGGAAAAAAAATGAATGCCTTGAAATGATGTTTGGAAGAGATATAAAATTAAGTTTTTATTATGAGATCAAATACGAAATTAAAACAACGAAAGATGATGTCTGCAATATTTCCATTCATTCTAGTGATTTATTTTTTTAATTATATTTATTTATTTTTACTATTTCACTAGCCTTTGAGTTTTGTATTTATTAATGTTCAAAACATAATCCATAGAATTATATAGTTATTAAAATTTATTTATTTATTTTAAATTAGTTTTGAGTTTTCCATCTTCATGTAGATTGTTGGATTGGGATAATTAGGAGTTATTTTCAGTGCGTCATTTTTTTGTTGGATTGGGATAATTAGGAGTTATTTTCAGTGTGTCATTTTTTTCATAATATAGAAAAATGAAAATGAAGGTATTGTGATATATTTTTTTTCCATTTATATTTTATTTTTTAATTTTATTATATATAGGAATTTTAAATTAATTTTTTTTATGTTTATTAACGGAATTGACTATTTATGAGTTTTATCATTCTTTTTGGTAAATTTGTAATTTAAAATCAAATTTTAATCTATGATGTTTTTTTAATGGATATGTAATTTATTTTTTATTTTTTAACTCATAATTCGATAATATCATGTGGAGCAAGTTTGGAAGACAAACATGATGAATATCTCCTTAATCTTTTTGAAATATTCCAGAGAATTTTTAAAATATATTCCCTATCTAAACTACAAAATTTTCCACCCATGTGTAGTTCAGTTAGAGGTCTCTAAGTTGGAATTAAATTTTTTGAAGAACCCCTAATTTGATAAAGGTGGTGACTCAAATCCTTATTTAGGGGGTACTTTTGGGTATGATAAAACTGTTCAAGGACTATGAAAAGAAAGAGTGATCTTTCCCTGAAATATGTTGATCAAGAGGACATTTCAAAATCAAATAATGGTTATTTGAATGATGCACTAGTAGGAAGGTTTGGTAAAGATAAATTATTAGTTGAAATTAATAGTTATTCATAGTCATCTTTGGTTGGCTAACATTTTCTGGATGTTAATATGGCAGTGTGTTAATCTTGAGATTGAAAGTGGTCTTGAAGATAACCTGAATAATAATTTAGTAAAGCTTTAGGATTACATTCATGAGGGGGGTTTAAATGAGGAAAGATAAATTAGTTGAATATGTTAAGATTTTTGGTATGGGGAATTTGTTTAAACATTTGGCTAAGGCCATCTTGAAGGAGGGAGCTGGTGAACTTGAACCATGGATGTAGTCTTGAAGTAGTGAATTTGGATATGGTATAATTAATGAGGAACATGTTAATATGACTTTAAGACTTGGGGTTGATTGTATGCGTATTAGTAATGATGCTAATAAGACTTATCATAGTGTTGTCATTTAATTTTTCTCTTCTTATGGCTTCTTATGCCTTTAGGTTTGGGTGATAGTTTTATATTTTTTATTTAGTAAATACTGTGACATTTAATTTCAAAGATTAGAGGATATACATTGTCTCTCTTTTCCCTTCCCAGTTTAATTTTATACTTATAATTTATTCAAAACTAAGCTCTACTTTATCATTTTATTTAAACTTACATTTATTATTATATAAACATGCCATTTATTACATTATAGGTTACTACAATTTATTTTTCAATATATTCTTTCTTTCGATCTAGATACAAATACATCTATAGTGTGATATTAAATCTTTTTCCAAATTTATTTTTTCATTTTCTCAATTGCAAACATATAATTAAATTTTTATATACATTTTATAAATTTCACAATTAAAAAAATAAACTTAACCAATTGGGAATGACTATTTCCTTTTGTACCTAATCGACGATCCATATTCACTTTTGAATTCAATAGATATATTCGATTTCTCTTGATTATAGCATGTGTCATGTATTGGAATGGTTAGATATGAATAAATTAAGTAATAAAATTAACACAAATATTCATAAATATTTTCCACTACAAATATTATTTAATAAGAAATCTGTGTTTGCCTAGTAAAGATGAGATTATTTTGATCATATTTATATAAAAACATTGATTTGAGCTTAAATTGCCTGGTAATGGTTGAAAATATATTAAAAACTATAAACATATTGATTTGACCATTTCTTCATTACATAACCAAACTAAGAAAAGAAAATACTTAAAAAAAAAACAATGACATTCTTTGCATCTCAAGTAATAGCCAAAAAGGGCATGAAAGACATATCAGCTAAAATTGCTACTAAAATTCACTTGACCATAATTAATCTTAGTCCATATATAAAATAAGAGACCAAAGGCTTGCCATTGTCTTTAAAATCAAATAGAAATTAATTTTATCAGAATTATGTAATGGTTCCATGGCCAATCTCTAGTTTATGTGTGAAAACATTTCAAAAAATAAGCCTCTTGTCTATCTTACTGAATAAGGAAAATTATTTTATATGAAAAAAAATAAAAAATTAAATTTTCCTCAAAATTCTTACCACCAATGGGGAAAAAAAATAAATGTCAATAATTAAAGTTATTAATCTATCAACATTTTTTATTTTCTACTTGGTAACAAATATGCCATTTTATTAAATCTTAAACCCCTTTTGAATCTCAATTGTTATATTAAAGAATAAAAAACCGTGTTGAATTTTATGGCTCTCACCCTTGTAAATTGATTGTTTTTTTCTAGAACAACAGAGACAAGTATTCATAAATATTTTTTTTGTTACAAATCTTATTAAAAAAATGAAATGACAATAAAAATATTATCAAACTTTGGTCTATGCATGTCAAACTATCAAAACAACACAACATTTCAAATCTAAAACAACATGAAAATTTATTTAAAACTCTTTTTAAATATTAACTATCATATTATAGAATTAAAAAATACTTTATTTCTACCTAACAAAATGAGCCCTCCATTTCATACTTAGTCAATGGTCCACATTTAATTTTGGAGAATGAATAAAACTTTATTCCTTATCAATCTCCACTATTATTTTATAGAGTAAAAAATCGTGCCTTATCAATGACTTACGAACCAAATTATAACCGTATATTTTTTTAAAGTTTATGGCTCTCATCATTGCAAAATGATGTTTTTTGCCATAGGTATAAATACAACTATCCATAGTTTTTTTTTTCAAAGCTTATTGAAAAAATAATTGTATCAGTGTCTATAATAAATCTAATATAAAAAAATGTTCTCACTCTATCCCATACCATAGGGATGGATACCTAATAGTGGGGATGCATTGGTCTACTAACCATCATGTGGTAGAATAAAGAATGATGAGTGATCAATAAATCAAAGGAATTGTGTGGATACATATTTACACATTGACAAGTGTGTTCTTTAGATAATTATTTATTACATTCAATCTAATTAGTATTTTTTTGTGTTGAATTTTAATGCATATGTAAGAATGGAGAGGTTCATTTAATGTGTTATTAATTCAAACTAATGTTTTTTTTAATGAAATATTAAAAAATATAATTTATATATGAACTCATCATCTATGATACAAAGTTCAAAAATTCATTTTACTTATTCATTGGGATGAAAAAGTATTGGACTTTTGATAGATCAATGCACATAGGTTATAAATTTGGAAAGTAGATATTATCAACTGAGTTAAGATCAAATCAATCTCTCTATGTGAATGTGGAGAGCATATTTTGTTTGTCTTAATGTTTTTACTGATATTGATATAATTTTTATTACAAAAAAAAAAATTATTCATATCATAAAATTATTTACATGTCAAGAAGTTATAATATTTTTATTGTTAAGTCCTTTTTGGCTACCCACATTACAAGTTGGAAGATGAATATGATCACATTTCCCTTCTCTTGATGCATAGAATTTTTTCTGTGAAAATGTTTTTTTTATCTCAATTTTATTGTTGAAACTAATAATAACTTATGTTTTTGATTAATAAGTTTATTCTTCTCATAAAATCTTTTATAATTTTTTAAAGACATGATTTTATTTTTTGCAAAGCTCTATTTCATCATTAGAAGATGGTCGAAGCTAGTATCATATCAAGGAAAGTATTAACCTCTAAATCACATAGAGAATTGGTTGTTCCTTTATTTTTTTAATTGTAATATGTTACAAGTTTGATGGCATGGAATCATTGGATTCTTGTAAGAAAATATTTATAAATGTTTTATGTCTTTTCTTAAGGTTTATGTTATAATAGTTTATGTCTTTTAAATTTTGTTTAGTTTTGGTACTTTGTTGTATATAGACTAATGATTACACATGTAGACATTGTTAGGTGAGTTAAGCTCCAATCAATGCCTCTATGAATGCAGTGAGAATATTTTTTTTGTCTTGATTTAGTTGCTAACACATATATCAAATTTTTATTTAATCATTACAATTCTTCTCATAAACTTATTTATAGGTATGGAGGGTCAATATTAGATTAAAACCATAACCTATAAAACATATCTAAATTTTTTCTCAGTTTGAAATCCTCAATCAAGCTTACTATTAATGTAATATCAAACTTGCTCGCATAGATGATGAGATATCACATACATTGTTTTTATTCTACATGTTATTAATAATTTTTAGTTTTGAACTTTTGAAATATTAATTACGTTGATTAGCATGCACATACCCAAATAATCCTTGTCTTTCATAATTGATGGATTGTTATCATTCAATGTGTGTGTGTGTGTGTGTGTGTGTGTGTGTGTGTGTGTGTGTGTGTGTGTGTGTGTGTGTGTGTGTGTTCCATTATTTTTATTATTAATAATTTTTTGGTACAAAATAAATTATAATTTATTATCCTAGTCTATTTAAGGTCCTTATATATATTAAACTGGCATTATCTTGAATGAAAATGTTAAATTTACATTATAATATTTGTTAAATGATATAAACTTGTCATTGTCTATTGAACATGTATCGTAATTATTGCATTATGTAAAATCACATTTGTGTATGCCTACATTCCATTGGGTTAGTAGCCCAATCAAACAATCGCATTAATAACATATCAATCTCATAGTTTTAGAAGAAAAATTTATATATGAAAACATAATATATGAGAGGAAGCATGCATAAATCATAGCTTTATACATATAAGTTCATTTTACATGGCCATTCTTCACCATTACCTGAGATGCAAATAATGTTATTAGATTGCTATTTCAATAAATAAATTGTCATTGCATTTTGTATGTAAATTATGGTTTATATTAGTTGTTGGAGATTCAACATCATTATATTTTTATACATCTGGTGTGTGGCACATATTGGTGTATATTTCTCTTAGGGATTGAGGGCAGTGATGGGGATGCATTGGATAGTGGTAGATATGGAAGGTGAGTGATCAATAAATTAAAACAGTAATTTAGGTACCTTTTACTATGGTGTCAAGTCTATTTTACAAATATTTATTTTGTTGCATTAGACATTTTGATTAAAATAAACCCTCCTTTGATTGATGTGGAATTTAAGCTGAGCACAAAGGAGGCTCGGGTCTCCTGGGTTATGATTATTATTGTTTTATTATGGAAGTAATTTTTTGGATTGTATAATTTTGAAATCCAAAAAAATTAAGATCGAATACTGACAAGAAAAATGACAAAGTAGAGGAATAAGATTTGGATGAAAACATGACATTAACAGATACTTGTATAGAGACTTTCTCCATAATTTGATAAATAGCTATGAAATTTTGGTTCGAGTTTGATTCAATTTCAATTGAAATCTTTCCCCTCGCAGAGCCTGATGCTTGATGTGATTCAAATAACAAATTGATTTCTATGTGAATCTAATCCTCAGAGGTTTGAGCGAAAATAATATGAATTGAATGTGGGGTTAGGTGTGTTATATTCATATGCGGAAGCAATATTGAATAAGATGGAGAATTGAGAAAATAATACCCTTGTAACATAACACTATATTAATCTCTACATTTTATACATGGCATATTATTAAGAAATGTGTATGAATATCTACCTTCTACTATCTTTCTACTATCTATTGATACATATATGTATATATAGATCTTAGTTCCAAGAAGGTTAAAGAATCATTAAGCAATTTGAATTGTTTTAGACTTTCATGTGTGACTCTTCATTTTTTGATGGTTATGTGGTTTGATTGACACATGTGTGATATGTTGACATAAATTCTATTATAACATGAGATTTGAAAGTGCCACTTGGCATTTCACAATAGGACATGGAGTTTCCACATGGCCATTATGAATTTTAAATGATATAAATAGGAATTGAGTTGATTAACTTATTTGTGAGTGTTGTGCATAGATTTGTGTTGGGACAATGTTGCGGAGAGTGCATGTAAGTTGTGTTGCATGAGAATGGGGAATTGTACTGAATGACATTGAGATTTATCAAAAAAAAATTGTAGAGGCATTTGAAACACATTTTTGAAAAGGTGAAAATATATTTGATGCACTCAAAGTTATAATGTTGATTTACATGGATGTGTGCAGATCACATAGTGTTGATAAATGAATACCAAGTCTCAATGATAACCAAATCTTTCTTTCACAACATGCTTAAAGTTTAACACTTTAGGGACACTCAAATAGACATCTTCAATAGTACAGAAGTGATCTTATCCATATTAATAAAATGAATAATCAAAAATTATTCCTATAATTGATGAGTCCAATTATCCAATGGTGTGGCATAGATTTGACCTTCATACAGTAGAATTGAAAAATTGACTTTCAGTTGGAAATGGCATTGTTATTGAAATGATAAATACAAAGGCCACAAAATAGGAGTGGCTCGTGGTCCAAGTTTTACCATGTTTTTATAGAACTAGCCAAAAACAAATTTGAGCTACTTCTCAAGGGCATCATTAATGAGTTTATAGAGTTTTGTGAATGCCTCAATTAATGTTTTATGGGCATAAGTTTTCTTTCTCTTTCTACTACATTCTGCATGATACTTAGAAATAGAATCAAGTGGTAGTCCTTTTAACAACTCTGCTCATGTTTTTACGCGAATATGATAACTCTTTCTTCGATACTAATTATAAGCATTAAAAAAATAGTTTAGGTGTCCTTACTATACTGCACCACATCCTCGTTGTACTGCACCACATCATCACGCAAATCTTAAGTATTCCTATGATACTACATTGCATCGTCAAGCAGATTTTAGGTGTTCCCATTATATCACATCATATCATCAAGTAAATTTAAGATTTTAGATATACTTGTTATAAATCGTGTCTGTTGTAAAACATTGACCCTGAATTGTTCTAATACAAATATATATAATTAACTGTTATAATACAATTAAAAAATATTGCGAAATATTCTAAATAGGCATATGCATATATTAATTATTATTTTGGTTTTATTTTTTATATTTTTAATTTTTAAATATTCAAAATCCTCATATCTTATTTCATTAAATTATTTTCAAATTAGATAAAGTCCATAAATATTTCTTCCAGTAATTGGTTGAGTATTTTATGTCTCCGTAGACGTTCACTGTGAACCTTTAAAGTGATAATAAGATCCATTAGTCTTGTCTATATTGTGGCTTGTAAATTCAATCTAGCGAGACTGGATGCCGATTCAGTATTTCATAATACATATAGGTTATTGATTTGTCCTGTCGTATTTTTTATATTTATATTTTTTAAATATTCAAAATTCTTTTATCTTATTTTATTAAATTATTCGGTAAAGTTCATAAATATTTCATTCTGTAATTGGTTGGGTTTTTTATGTGTCCATAAACGTTGCGTCTGAAGCTTTACAGTAATAAAAACACCCATTAGTCTTGTCTCTATCGTGGCCCGTAAATTCAACCAAGCGAGAATGGATGTCGATTTGGCTTAATGACAGCATGATGGTGGGATAATGGCATTAGCGGACCTTGGTTGGGCACTGGACGATCGAAAGATTGCATTTCTTCAATGGTCGGGTGGAGGCGGCGGGAATAGAGATGAATGAATGCTTCGCCGCCCTCCTCGACCACTTTTTCGCCAAAACGAGCCTTCAACCCGACCAAATCAATATAGCCATTGTAACCATCTCCACCTTCACTCCGACCCCTTCGCTCCCCTTGTGGATAACATGAAGGAGAGCATCAAGCGCTGCAGCACAAATGGAATATGAACCAAAAAATCATAAACATATAATTAACTTAAATAATGCAATTTTACAATTAAAATTTTTATTTATAATGAGTGATATAACAAATTTTTTTTTTGAAATGTATTATAATTAACAATTTGAAATAAATATGATAGTATTAATTAGTATTCAATTTTATTTTTAAATATAATAAAATAGGCCAAAAGAATCATACTTAAGGGTGCAACAACAATTTGGTTTCTATATATTTTTTACTATCACATTCTATTACCAAATGGATTTTAGGTGTGCTTGTTGTATCACACTACATCATTAAGTGGATTTTAAGTGTCCCTACTATATTAAATTGCATTATTGTATGCATCATGACATGGATTTTAGCTATCCCTATTGTGTTTAATCGTATCGTTGTATGTTTCATCATGTAGAGTTTAGGTGTTTTCGATGTACTTATTTCCATTGCACCATCTCAATTTTAAAAATCATCAAGCAGAATTTAGGAAGTTTTGATGTACCACACTACATCATCAAGAGGATTTTAGGTGTCTTTATGGACTGCACCACATCTCTATTGTACTACACTACATCACTGAATAGATCTTAAGCATCCCCATATCTCTATTGTACTACACCGCATCACTGAATAGATCTTAAGCATCCCCACATCTCTATTGTACTACACCGCATCACTGAATAGATCTTAAGCATCCCCACATCTCTATTGTACTACACTGCATCACCGAATAGATCTTAAGCATCCCTATTATAATGCATTGTATCATTATGCATATCTTAGGTATCTCGTTGTATCACACCACATCATCAAGAAAATTCTAGATTTTAAGTTTTTTCGGTTATAGACCATATTTATATTGGAATAATTTCATCATAAATTATTCTATATAAATATATCCATTTAAAAGTTACATTGCAATTAGAAAAAATTATAAAATATTCTAAATAGGTGTGTATATATATGTATATGTATCTGTGTATGTATATGTGTATATACATATGTATGTTATTGATTTGTTTTATTTCATTATCTCAAAAGATTATTATAGTTTTCACTTCACTTTACTTTGTAATTAAATCATGCATTGTTCACCAATTAAAAAATATATATTTTTTCTACATTGAATATTTTAAAAAAATCAATAGTTAAATTTTATTTTCTTAGCAAAAATTATTAAAAATAAATAAAATCATTAACTATATTTTAATTGATATAAATTATTGAGATGTTATTAACATACAAATTGATTACATCATGAATAGTAATTGTAATGTTTATTGTCACTTAGACATTAGGAAAGATTTAGACATTGTATGTATATGATCAAAAGTTGAGAACCTCTTAACATAATAGTCTTGTGATTGTTATTAATTTTTAAAATTACTTTTTCACTTTCATAAAGCTCATAAAAAGCTTTTATCCTGACATTTTATCCTCTTCTTCATCTGTTGAAAACCCTAACCCTACACCAATTTCCTTTTGGTAGGTAGATGAATACATGAAGATGATATTAACTGATGCCCCTGTAATATTTCCTAATGATTTTGAAATGTCTATCCTGAAGCTTACATTGAATTCATGGACTCAAATAGTGTAAAATAAGCTACACACTTTGTATAAAAATGATATTATTATGTCCATAACTACAACAAATGTTTTTGAATTTATTTTTGATATTATGTCAAGATATGAGTTGAAGGAGGAGGGTCAATCGAGTGAGCTTAACTACCATGCACTAACAACATGCATGTTGGCATAAATTATTGGTCTTTGTCAGTCCTTGCCATGCTAACTTAATGTTGATGATAACTAACCAAACCCACAATGGTTACCATCAATGCCACCACTAGTCATGATCATCGCTACCTACGACAGTCTTTGCAACTAACTACAATTGTTACCATCATCTCCACTAATTTCCAAGATGTCAAGACTACAAACCATGACTACACAAGTGTCACTGACCATGTCATGTGTCATGGACCCATCGTGGCATACAAATGATTCAATGGTAAACCTTGATTATCATGCCCTATTATCATTACTTGTGAACCTCCTATGACAAGTTATCATTCTTCATGAACCTCCTACTATTATCCAAGTAAAGCCTAAAGACCAAAGAAATGTCATTTAAAATTCACTCATTGTTGGATCCAAGGTGGAGGGAGATAGCTCAAGAATAGGTAGTCAGAAGAAGGTCGAAAACATCCAGGGTTTATCCTAGGTTTTAAACTAGTACATTCTACTAGGTTTCAAAATTTTATAAAAGATGTGCATTTTGATAAACCAATCAAGAATAATTTTTAACAAGTCCATTCTTCAAGGTTTTATCATTTTGATAGAGTCATTCATATTTGTGATCATAATAGATTTAGGGATGCATAAAATGTGCATATGTTTTAAGGTTAAGCTCAATGTATTAACAACTGATATGGTCTATTTTGTGGGTTAAATGTGCATATGACCCTGCACTATAAATTTTATCAACAAAGGTCTAGAACCCATCTAAGATAGAGCCTCTATTTTGAGAATGGAAAGTAGACATTGACCATTACCAACCAAGGAATAAGATGAACAAAGAAAGAAATAGCAAATTTTTACAAAATATGAAAAAAATGAATCCATAAATTATTAATAAAGATAAAATCCATTCACATATGAAACAAGAATAGATATGGGGAAAAAATGAAAATGATTCACATAAGCACATTCACAGTGTGTTCACAAGCCTCCTTTTCATGAAGGTTATAGAGAGTATAAATTATTCATATGAAAATGTAAAGAAAAGAAGTGAAGATTCTAATAAATCCCTTAAAAGGACATATGTCTTCAGTTTACCTATACCTACTATTTCCTATGACCTATTTATCCTCGACAGGGGCCCATTGTACATAAGGTTAAGCTTACCCAAAATTTTATCTCTGTTAATAAGTTATTTATATAAATAAGGACAAGCTCTCATATGGAGGGTCATATGAACTAGGTATTTGATAAATAAAGCTATAGAACAAGGTATATAAGAGACTCTACAGTATTTTCCAACATTTAATATCTTGACCTCTATTTTTAATTCATGTGTTTTGATACATCATTTCATGTGTATTTATGCTTGCAAGTGCCTAAATGTACTTTATTCTTGTTTATGAGGTGTGTGAATGAAGCTTCATAATACTTTGTGATGGGGTCATCGTGTATGTGTGATTTTAAGTACATTGAAAGGGCTAGTCCTATTATATTTCATGTGTTTGTGCAGACTTCCACTTTCTAAGAGTGTGTCAAACCATGTTTACTATACTCCCATTGTACTATATAGTGTATATTTATTATTTTTGACTTCTTCATTCAAAATGTCCACTGAGATTATTAAATATTTCCATAAACCTCTTTGATAAAATCTCTAATTAATTTTTTTTTTTTTACATACAATCTCCATGAACTTGGTATTCTAAGAGTCAAAAATATTATTGCTAACCTTTGATATTTACAACAAGCACGTTTTGATTCTTTTAAAGTTTTCAAAATGTAATGTATCAATTACATTTTCTCTATCTCATCTACTACATACAAATGTTTGATTAGCTTGTCCTTGAATCTCTACATGAGGTTTTTCCATACTATATATATTGTTTCCAAATGAATTGGAGTGTTATGTTTCTATAATGTGAGAAGACAATATCTACTTTTAAAATGTTACACTATCTAGATAAAATGTAATGCCTTGGCATATGTACATTCCCTTGTTGGAGGCTCATAGTATATACTTTCAGTATAGGGTGTCAATTTCATGAACAATGGTTTCCCTAATTATTGCATGAATGATATGTTACATAGATAACTACTTAGATTATCCTACCTCATATCACACCATTGTACTCTCTTGGTGACTTTTATGATGATTTCTTTAAGCAGTTCATAGGTAAGGGTTAGTGTTGTAAAACGCATTCATAACTTGTTTGAATGCAAGATTTTTTTTTTGGCAACTAATATTATGAATGTTAACTAATATAGATTTAAGATGGATGATTGGGAATTATATGATTACCTCAAACAAATTTATGCTAAGACCGAATAGATTGTATGCATTTTTAACTACTTCAGTTAAAGGTATATTTGAGTTTTATTATTGTTTTATTAATGCTAATCTATTGTGATATACATTATGGTAGGAGAAATAAGTCATTCATAAGTCCTCATTACATGTAAGGGCTTAGTTTAGACATTCCCCTCACCCCCTCAGAGATCGAATGAGGGAGCTATATGGAGCATCCACCATTGGGGATGGTATTCCCACTGTTATGAGATAGCCATCATCTACCCACGAACAACTAGGGGTTAAATCCCAATGAGAGATTGATTATTTACTAAATATATATGCAGACAAGGGGACAACTTGAGTAATTTTATTGATGGTTTGTATATTTTCAATGCCTAATTTAATATTCTTTTTGCATATGTAAAGTCTTGATATTTACAAACTTTGCATCCATATTTTTATTTGTTATATATTTTTTAATACTATCGAAGGAGGGATTGGAGTATACTGAAGGTAAAAAGGGTGTCCACAAAGTGCCCAATGATTATTTCTCAAGAGATGTATGTGAAATTTTTGTTGCTTTTAATGTTTGATTGCTCCTCATTTTAAATAATGTTTTTGTATTCCCTCTTACAATAATCGAAATTAGAATAATTTTAACACACCATTTGTTTTTCTATGTTTTTTTGTGTTTTAGTTGGAAGGAGTGGAGCAGATCCATGTGGATATTGGTGATATTCACTTGTATAAGGACTTCGGCCCAATAAATCTTCATATTTATTTTACTCTCTCTTTCATTTTCCATCCTCATACATGTTTGTTGTTCCATATATGTTTGGAGTCACATATATATATGCCAACCTATGTGGTAGGAGGAGGTGGAGTTAGATGACCTCGATGAAAGTGATGATGAGGATGTTGGCAATGATGATGATGGTGATTGGTTTCAACACACTTCACAATCTAAAATGGAGGAGGAATCGAATGCTATAATAAAATTTTATTGTCCTTGATGAAGTTATCTTCTGTTTATTGATTTATGATTTTAACATTTTATTATGTTTTATGATGTTATATTTTGTTTATTTATTTATGATTTTAACCTCACATGTCTTCCTTATTAAATGATAGTATGTAGGCAAGTATTATATTAGGGATTGGGGTATTATGATGTAGAATGTGAACCTTTAATTTTTAAGTCTATATGACACATTTAGAGATGATGGTGGTCATGAGAAAAACTTAACACTAATCATCATAAGGTTCATGGTTAACAACCCACTCCAAAGAGCCCCCCCAGGCATGCCAGAAGTGGGAAATGGAAGTTGAAGGGAAGGGAAATCATGAAAAGACAAATAGAAAAGAGGCCAATAGATTGACTCTTAAAAAACCATAACATAAACAAGAGAGACATTCTATAAAGATTATGGTTGGCTCGGAAGAATGTTTTCAAGTTATGTTATCTTAGTAATATAGCCTTGAAGGCTATCAATGATGGTATGGGTGCATATGATTCAAGTGAAGACATGGCACATAGAAAGGAGCCTATAATTTGTGAAGAGAATATCATCAAAAAATAGAGAAAGAAAGAGAATGGGTGGAGAAAAAACAAGTTGCATTCAGTAATGGACCTCAGGTTAAATGCATTCTATTAATTGGTTTTCACAAAGTTAAAGTTAAGTTCAATTCATCTTACTCAATATTAACATCGATATTTTTTCAACAATCGCCATTCAAATTTTAGAGGCATGACCCTAAAGCCCATTTTAGTGATGAAGATCACATTCCTTCTAAATAAATGAATTTATAGAATGGTAGATATGTTTGTTACGGGGGACATAAAAAATGAAAGTGTGCATGATAGGTTACCTAACAAATTAATTTTGTACTTTTTATGATGAATATATATTAAATGCACTCTTATTTAGTTATCCTACCTTTATTTCAACCCTACCATTAAATAATTTGATAGTGTTGTATATTATTATTACATATAGGATTTTTCTAGAGATGAGTTGGTGCAGTCATGGGCATGGATGGACTATGTTTAGGAGGTATGATAGTTACTTCTTATTTACCAAAAATGAAAAGTTTATTTTTCATGTTTGTGTCTTATTCTTATTTTTTATCAATATTTCAAAACTACACATTTTCAAATGCAGGTGTCTAAGGTGACATATACATATACATATACATATACATGCATTCATGTGGTTGACCACTTATACTTGTTTGTCTTTTTGAAGAGGCTTAATGGCCAAGGCATGAACATTGTTATTGACTTGTGACTACTTATTTGGACATTATTATTTATGTACATACATTTTATCATTATATGTATGACATGTATGATGTGTCATCAAACAAATTATTTAGATAAGAGATTTCAATACAAGTGTCTTGTTTCTAGTCTGTGCTGGATATGTAGTTTTTTATCTATGTATGACTTAAGAAATGGTCTAGTGGTTAATTTGCATTTACCAATGTATTATACAATGATTCATGGTTGATTGATGCAATTTTTTCCCCATATACTCATCAAATATTTTTTATGTGTATGATATTGATGTCGTCGAGAGGCAATCTATCGTGTTCACATGTATACCTTATTCTCCTTTGATTATTTCACATGTTGGTGAAAATTTACACATGTTTGCATGTATCTATGTCTCTATAAAATTAATCGAGGTGGAAAGGAGTGTAATATAATATTTTTATGCATGGCTTGTCTCTCTAACATTCTTTTGTCACATATCATGTGTTTGTATGTTCAGGCAATCGACATAACAACTATCGATGTCTTGGGCCATAATTTGAGGTAGGGGATGATGGGCGAGAATAAATACAATAGTACAATACATTATAAATATCATGGCATAAGTAAATCATAAAGGTATTCTTTGTTAGTTTTTGGGGTTTCAAAGTAATTTGCAAATTCGTCATTAGCCATTATAACATGTAGTACTTTCCATTTCACTTGCCCACTTTTCTCATTTGTCAATAGCGGGATAATATAATGATTTCATTGTTTTCATTTAAGTTAGAAAACTTTGTGTGTGTAAGTACATTATTTGTAATATAAAAAAATGGATGTTCTTAGCTTTTCAATATTCTCAAATGAGGTATTAATCTCATGAACCCTCATTTATCTCTATATTTATTTATCTTATCAATGGTAAAAATATTGAATGATATCATTGACTTTCACATGTTTTTTTTTAATATAAAGTCCCAAATCTAGAAGAGACTATGTCTTCCTAATTTCAAGAGGACATGGAATAACTTATCACAAGGATGAGATCCAAGAATTCAATAGGAGAAAAATAACATCTTAGTTTGCAACTATCACTAGCGGATCTATAAATATAATGACTTGAGAGGGGAAATTAGTTTTTATCCAAGCTTCTTGACTATGTAAGGGAAAAGGTTATGAAGTTCTAAAGTTCACTAGATGAGAAGACTAGAGAGCTTGAGAAGTTGTAATATACACTTCTCATACTAATGGATGATAATATGGATGCTGAAATAAAGTTTGTCAATATAGAATATACCCATGCCCACACAAAAACACTCTATGATACAAGGGTGGAGACTGTGTGAGCCATGAAATTAAAGTGTAAAGGAATATTTTACATATATGAACACCAACTATATATTTTCAAGGAAAATTTTGATATCTTATTTGCACAGTATAATGGTATGTCTGCTAATAGACATGGTATTCCATAGAAAAAATGATAAATAGTTCTGTGCAACGAATCATGCATTTGGTATTCCATATATGCTTATGAATTTGGATGGAAATCAATTTAAACACTTGCTTATTTAGATTTTAATCTCTAAAATCAATGTTTATTTACCACCACTTTCTTACTTGATAGTATGTGTTTAAATTATTTATGAATGAATGAATGAATGAGTAGCCTTTTATCATTTTTGAATTGATATTGAACTTGGATCAAGACTTATATTGTTCAAACTCTTACCACTCTATTTTTTTGAGAATACATAATTAGTACAATCACTTTAGACATGTGTAGTTTAATGAACAAATTGAATTTGGAGATATTAATAGTTTAAGGAGTCTTATAGGCCTCTATTACAAGTGTCATAATGATAAAAAATTGTTCCTGGCTTCGTGAACAATTTTTTTTTTTTTTTTAAAAGTTATCATCCTTAGTATAACCTAATAAACCCTAGGATAGGGTTTGGAGATGGGAAAAGAGCCATATCTTCATTTTTAACTAGTGAAAATATTCCAATATTTATGAGGAGATGATATAAGGTGTTTAGGATCCATTACAAGTATTATAAAGTGGTTAGAGGTCTAGTAAAAGAATCTCAAGGTGATTGTGTTCAGAATTTCTGTAGGTGCATGTTAAGAGACTTAGAAAAGTATGACAAATGGTTGTTTAGAAACATATTTTGACTCCAAATCATGTATAAATGAGCATGTTTTAATTATATTTTATCACCATAAAATTTCATTATAATGAGTTCCAAGTGATTAGAGGTTTTATAATGTTGAATACATTCTTTTATAAGTTGATTGTGTAGAAGGCAGAATAGACCTAGAAGGGATCATGAATTGAGGGTTTGATTCATTATTTGACTCTCCATCTTATTTAAAGGTGTCTCAATTTTGGATAATAATTTTAGAATGGGTTTTTAACATATATTGGGTCATTTGGTGATTTTGTCCACTCAAAACCTATTGAAAATTTGAATTAGGCATACTCAAGCCTGGGAACTTCTGAGTTGTTTTGGATATTTTTTCTAAAGAAACCAATAAAAAAAGACTCTACATCAAGATTCAATTGACTGTCCCCAAACTATTAGTAGGTTTCCTTAAGATAATTGAAGTTAAGAGGTCAATCTATGAGGTTATTTCATTCATCTTGAATCATTCCTAGGCCTTGTGAGTTATTAAGTCAAGAAAGTGAATAGTTCCTTATTTAAGTGTCACAATTAAGAGCCAAATGGTAGTAAAAGTGAAAGTTGCATACTTTTGAGAAAATTTTTATATATTATTATAGTAAATTAGACCTATTTTCATCATTTTATCATCAAGTTAAAAAATCTATAATACTTGAGAAAGTCATTCAATGGGTTATTGGGTGAAAGTAGGACAAATACATTCTTCTCAAGAAAGTGGACTCACAAACCTAGGTATTAGTCCATTTTTGACTATTTAAACACTCATAAGATACCATAGGAACAAGAAAATAGAGGATAGATTATCCCAAGAAGTATGAAAGTGGAATTAGTATTTTTTGTGAAATAATAAACCTCATACAAATATGCAAACCTATTATCTTATACTATAAGCCTAATAAAGACATATTTCCTAAAAGAGTCCAATCAGAAAAAGAGGCACATAATATAGGGTTTAAGTCCAAAAGAGACAAAGATAGTTATTGGTATGTGAAGAAAAATATTAAAATATACTCTTTTTGATGTAGGAGCATCAGAAAAGCCACATTGTAAACATGTAAATAAAGTCATTTATGATGAAAGGGTATTGTATAAGATATTAAGGGGTGTTATAAGATTCAATAAGGAGCATGAGATGCTTCATTAGTATTAAATTAGTTTAAATTTGTATTTCTCTCCAAAATGAGGGTAAAATATTTGAATTTTTATATAAAGCTTGTAAGCCCTTTTGAAGGTCATAAACCTATGTATATGTGAAAATACCTTATCACCATCTAGATAGATGATCTCCTATGTTGAAAAAGACCAAACAATGTGTGTATTATGTTTGGACAAGGAAATTGAGAGAACTTGGGACCTTTTTATTATTAAGAACATATGTTTAGATATTGGATAAACATTAGAAGGTTTGTACCTATTAGAAAGAGGACCAATAATGGCACGTGCACATATAAATAGAAATTTGGGTGAGGAAATAAGACATGGAGAAAGGAAGAAGGTCTAGATACAATCTAAAATGGAGGTCTATATAGGTCTGTAAGTATGTATTGTTATTTTTATTAATGAAAATAAAGTGTTTATATTATTTAAATTAATTAATTTTATTTTCTTATATCATTAATTAATAATTTTATATTATATTATGATTAATACATTCCCAAAGTTTTTAAAATACTGACTATGTATAAGAGATAGCAGAAATTGCATGAAAGAAAGTATATAAGAGTTATAAAGAGTTTTGAGCTAAATTAAGGTTCAAGTATCATTAAAAAGTTAATAAATAAGGTAATATCATCTATTTACATTTTTATTTTTGACCAATAGTGATCGTTCAACTTAAAACATAGTCAAAGTCACTCACAGTTGAAAACAATCACATAAAATCAGGTTTAAAGATAATTTCAATTGATTTGGGCTTAAATTAACCTTTTTAGTTTAGAATATCAAAAATTTTATTTTGTCACCTATAGATATTCATAAGGAGAAAATAGTAAATTAAGTGTTTGAATGGAGTTCTTGTTTTATTAAAAATGATAGATTTTTGTAGAGGATTGGAACATCACTACTATAGTGATCATCATCAACAAGAAGGTTTTAATATTGTTTGAAATGGTTACAAATTTTTATTTCCATTAAATATATAATTAGGCCTCGAATCCTAAAGGCTCATAATAGAGTTAAGTGAATTATTAAGGGATTAAGAAGAAACCAATAGAAAGGATTGGTTTCTGGATATATGAAATTGAAACAATTCTAGAGGAAGATACTAAAGGACCTATTGTAGTCTTAAAAAGGAAAATATATTTTTCATACAATCCCAAGGATATAAATAGATATAGGAACTAATCATGATAGATTTGGGTGAAATTTTAGACTTGAATTCCATATCTTGAGGTTTTGAATTTAATATTGGTGTTCAAGATACCATGTAATCATGAGGTTTTGAATTTAATATTGGTGTTCAAGATACCATGTAGATTTGGGATTAGTTTGGAACCTTCTTTTGTTTCATAAAATACCATGTATTCATGATATTCAAGAATCTAATGTTTAAGTTTTAATAATTACAAACCTAAGAAAGAATAAGGTGAATAAGGAAATATAATCTATGCAATACATAGAATTCTTATGTTTTTCACCACAATATGTATATAAAGTTGAGAGACTAATAAAAATGAATTCAAGAGAAAATAAAAAACATAAATATGCCTTCATAATGTCAATATATCTATGTATTCCTACTCACATACTTTTTCATTTTCATATATAGTCATGGAAATAGTGCTCGAGAGCACATATAAACAATCACTTTATATAAGAAATCACACAAACATATATAAACAAACATTATAAACTCTTTTCCATCTGGGGAAATAATTTTATTCATTGATTAAAACATCAAACACTATTGTAGACCTATGGTAAAATATTAGTAGATTCTAGATCAATATGGTTACATGCAAAAATGAAGCTACTTCATGTAATAGACAAACAAATATGTACTTTATTTACCCATAAACTAAAGATGTTCAAACACAGCTAATTACAATAATGTAAACTATCTATCAATATTCAAAGATAATTCAATATAATTACACTATTCACTTTGGGAACCATCACTATCATCCAATGGATCATGGTCACCATCGCTATCATCATCTATAATGGATGTGAAGAAGTACAATAGTTCTATTCTTGAAATCATTCACCCTAATTAGATGATAGATAAATCAATGTTACATATGGTTGGGAAAGATAAAGTTTAGAGGCATCAAATTGGTTATTTCAAATGTTGTATAGTTTGAATTGCACCTAAAATGGTAGTTTCCCACCAATGAACATATTACATTCCTAATTTATATGCACATACACATCCAGATCATTCAAAACCTTTATTATAAATAAATTCTCCATGAAGGGATTCAAATATCTTGGAATGGCACTAGGAGTATCCCACACATTGGTCAAAATGGGATCATCTTATGGTATTTCATATGACCACTATAGGTAGAAATCAGTATTAGACCTATTAATGAACGCCACGTAATCATAACTCACCATAAAAATGTGGTAAAAAGGATATGTCATGTTCTAATTCATAAGAAAATTGAACCATCACAATCCATCAAGATGGATGAAATTTTTAGTGCATCTAAGCCCCCTCTAGTTGATGAAAGTGACCACCACATATGAGATTTGGTACATTATTTCACGTTCCACATTTAGCTCCTCAAATATATTCTTTTTCCATATGAATTTGTGGATTTCCTCTCTTGTTTCCAAAACATTCCCCATGTTTTTAATATTAATGCCACTTACCACACAATTAAAAATAATTATTTAGTGATAATTTCAAAAAAAATCCCCAAACTATAGTTAATTATTATGCATGTAGTAATCAGCATAGTTAAATGTTATGGGTAATCAGCATGTAGTAATTAACATAAATAATTTACAAAAAAATCAAAAACTATTGTATGTAACTAATTAAATTTCAAGTAAATGAAAATTATTTGTACAAGTGTCAACTTTTGAACAAACAAAAAGAATGATGCAGAGCATCACTAGTTAGTTCAGGTGTTAAGCATGTAATAAAATCTCAAAGTACTCTGCCTACAAGTTGAAAGATTGTGCTAAGTTGTATATTATACATGTATTTAATATAGAAATGATTATTATTAATTTTTTTTTGTTTCTAATGAAGAAAATAATTCAAGTGGAATGATTGACGAGTCATGGCTTTGCAATGAAGTATTTTTTTAGATTTAGGAAAGAGTTTAAGAGGCAGGTGAATGAATACATAATAAATAAGTATTAGAGATCCATTTAATTATTTTGGGGATTAGTAGCATTATGTGGTAGGATTAGTAACATTGTTAAATGTTAATTTCAATGGTTTGAAGTGTAGTTTCAATCAAAAGTTACCTAGTAGAAGAAGGATTGTCCTAAGGAGAAGCCCAAGTTATACTAATTTTGTATGTAAAGGACTCTTGAAGATCATTCTAGTGTAGATAGGGTTTTTAGATGTTGTATTGAGTTTATATATACATTATAAAAGTATTATATTTTTAGGAAAAATCTTATGATTACTTAAAATTCAAGATACCCTTAACCTTTACACCCAATCCTATTTTAAGCCTAGAAACTGTACATTTCATCTTGTTTAAAGGTGTTTGTAGGGTGTTTGTAGGTGTTTATTATTGGTAAGGTATGACCTAGTATGGATTGGGTGACCATATGCATGCATTAATAAAAGAAGAACTAATTAGAGTATAGAGGGTTTTTGAATGTTGTAGAGGGTGTCTCAAACCTCTTCAATGTGAGGGTGGCAAAAAGAGAGACATTTTGCATGTTCCAAAGGATATAAAGGTTAAAATTGTACGTTAAAGTGGGTGGTTGTGATAGTAGTGTGTAGAAGGAGATTGGAAGGAGAAAAAAATTGTAGGAAGATGAGTTATATAGCCAAGAAAATAAATAAAATTGCAAACATATGTCCCTTCTTCATAAGTTTTGTATATGATTATTCTATTAAATAAACATAGTAACAAATAAAAGATTGTTATTCAGAGAGTATTGTAAATATATTGTACTTATTATTTTTATTTATCCCTACATTATTTTACTTCTTTTCAATAGTTGGGGTTTCTTATAACCTACCTATAGGTGTGAAAATATAGGGCAAACCTGTGATAACTCTGTGTGTTATTAGAAAAGGATGATAGAAAAATCACAAGTAGTTATTTGTGTTCATATGTGCTTGAATGGTGGTTGACAAAAATCAATATAGAGAATTTTTATAGGTGACAATAGTCCCATTAGATGTTTGGTAAACCCTTAGAAGTGTACAAGTTTTATTTGAGTTTTTAATTAGTCTTGAGAGTACTCAAAAGTCTGTATCAATGCACATGCTTGAGCATTTAGTGATGAATTATTGGAAAATATCTATTTGAGTGAGTTTAATAAGGTTTGGTCAGCCATTTTATAAGTCTAAAAAGTGATGTAAATTGTCTAACAATCATTGGATACCACCTTGTTACTCCTCATGATTATACAGTCTTAGTATTCATCAAAATTTGGTCATCTTGTCATTTTGAGACCTTTAATGCTTGATTGAGAGCAAAGAACCTTTGGAGACATTGAGTGGTGTGTGGGTAGATCCAAAACAAGATTAAAATATTACCAAAAAATCAAAAATTCTGATTGAAAGATATTTCAAGAACATGAAAATAAAATAGTAACAATGAATTCTCTGAAGAGATGTTTTATTACTCAAGATTGCAATACAACTATATGTTTATCTTTGGGAAGAGATGTTTGATTTCCATTTCAGGTTACATCTTAATTTATACACATTTTTAAATTATGAGGATGTGTAAGGTCACCAATGTTGAGATATATTAAGTGGTTTGACTTCCATGATTTAAAACAGTACAAAATTTGAGGAATTACTATGTTTAGAAACATACTATTTTTAGACTGCACTACTAAAATTAAAATTTGGGGCACTTCCATTGATTTTTTAAGGGTCAAAAACCACTTATTAGAGATCCCTTACATCTCACCATGTTATCATTTTTATTATATTTACAATGATTCAGATGTGGAGTCAATCAAAGTTACAGTGCAAAAGTTATGGCTCTTAGAAGTTCCATCATTAATTGGGGTAGAACCATCGCTTGAATTGTCACTTGAATTGTTACCCAGATCATTCCTTCCTCCTTGAAAATTAATGTTCCCCATTATGTCAATATTCCTCATAAACTATGGAAATTGTGTCTTAATTTGATTCTCTGTGAGGCACTCACCTTGGTGGCTAAGCTAGCCCCTTTTGACCACCTGATAAAGCAAAATAGAGCATCCTCTTATTGTCTTCATCCAAGTGTCCACAATTTGATCATCCTCCACTAGAGAAAAACTATGTGGATCAAGCTCATCAATGTTTAGTTGTTATTATATGACTAAATTATCCAATAGAGGTGGATGATATGGTTTGAGGAACTCCATGTTGAATATTAGATGCAGACCAAGGTAGGCTAGTAGTTTCAACTCAAAAGCATTTTCTCAAAATTTTATTGTGATTGTGTAGGGACCATATTGTAGAGGCCAAATTGTTTTGTGTGGGCCTGAAATTCATTCCTTTTGAAGTTGCAACCAAACCTTTTCACCCACAAAAAAATTATGTGCAATCCTATGTTTGTCATGGTGTTGCTTGTACTTTTGATTCATCTTCTCCAAGATGTCATGAACTTGCTACTAGATGTGTTTCATTTGTTTAATGAACTTTGTTGATTTTGATGCCTTAGATCTCCCATGAGGTGTGTATTCCTTGGTGGAGAATGAATTTACTTTATCAATTGGTGACATAGACTAGAATTCGAAGCATACATAGAATGGACTATGCTTGGTTAAGCTGTGTAGGTATATCCATGGTGTATGAAAATAAGCCCCCCATCCCATGTGCATGGATGTTTAGAGTGATACATCCAAATCATGTGAATAATCAAGTGGTTTACCATTTCTATCTGACCATTAATCTATGGATGAAAGGCTATGGACTTTATCAGCTTGGTATCCATCATGTTCCATAGAGTGGACCAGAAGATGCTCAAAAACCTGCTATCTTGATCTGAGACAATGAACTTTGAGAGACCAAAATGGAGCCATACATGACTAAAATACAATTGAGCAGTTTCTTCAACAGATATATTTTTATTCCAAGTAATCATGATAGCCATTTTTGAAAAATGATCAACTACAAAAAAAATACATTCCCTACCATGTTTTGAAGTGGGTAAACCTAAGAGAAAATCCATTGAGATAGATTCCCAAGGCCTAGTTGGTTCTAGCAATGGCATGCACAATCCTTGGTTCTTATTTGTTGGCTTAGCTATCACACATGGGGTGTAATATTTGAGGTACCTTTCCACATCTTTTCATGTATGGGGCTAGTAGAAGTGTTTTTAAACAACTACCAATGTATTTTCTACACCAAAGTGTCCAGCTATCCTACTGAAATGTGCTTCCCATATCATCTTATGTTGCTCTATAGCTAGAACACAGATATGCCCCATATGATAGAGGACATTATCTTACAACTAGAAATTAGAAACATATTTACCTTCTTGAAGCACCTGATATGTATCACCAAAGGTAGGATCTACTTAATACAAATCACCCCAAATGGTAGTCTCGTGTCTACACAGGTCAAGAACTATTGTGAGTGTAGTAATTGGTGGGTGCCTTAGACAATCTACATCCATATTTGAGCTCTCATTTTTGTGTTTTATTATTATATGGAATTGTTGTAGATATGTGGCCCACTTTTGGTGCCTCTCATTTCATAGTTTACTCTGTGTCTGGATGAATTCCAATGGTTTTTGGTTAGTGGGGATGACCATCTCTTTCCCCAATATGTAGTGTTTCCATTATTTGTAGGCTTTCATAATGGCATAGATCTCATTGTCATATCTCAGGTATTTCTTGACAGTATCAGTGAAATTTTCACTATGATATGTAATAAGATGGCCATGTTGCATGATGACAGCTTGCATGGCATATTTAGATTCATCTATCATCAACTCTAAAGGTTGATGAAAATATAACAAGGCAAGAATAGGGGTTGAGAAATGTCTATTCGTTAAATTCTCAAATTCCTTTTGTTGTATTTTACCCCACTGAAATGAAGCTTTAGCTCCTCCTTTAGTCACTTGGGTTAGTGACCAAGCAACATGTGATAATCCAAGAATAAACCTATGATAGAAATCTGAAAGACCCAAGAAGCTATGGAATTCTATGAGGGTCCTTCGTATAGGCCATTCTTAAATAACCCAAATATTCTCTAGATTGACATGGACCCCTTCATCTTTCACAATGTACCCTAGGTACTGAATTATTTTCATCCTAAATGTGCATTTGTTGAGATTTGCATATAACTTATGCTCTAAAAGAGTTTGAAGCACCTTAAAAACATGTTTTAGATGTTCCTCCCATGTTTTGCTATAGATGAGTATGTCATGTAAGTAGACAACCATGAATGAGTTGGTGAAGGGTCACAGGATGTTATCCATCATCCTCATGAAGGTTTTAGGTGCATTAGTTAAGCCAAAAGGCATAACCAACAATTCAAAGAGCTCCTCCTTAGATTTGAATGTAGTCTTACAGACATTGGTGGGATCAATGGGAGTTTGGTGATAGTCAAATTTGAGATAAATTTTGGTGAAGAACTTTGCACCATGAAGTTGGTCTAGTAGGTCATCAATCCTAGGTAGGGGGTAGCGATTCTTCATAGTGATTGTATTCAAGGCTCAATAGTTAATGCAACACATCCATGTTCTATATTTATTTAGTACCAAGATATTCTGACTGCCATAAGGTGAAGACCTTGGCCTAATGTGACCCTTTTGGATCAATTCCTAAATCTATCTTTTTATCTCAACATTCTCCAAAATTAATCTATGATACATAGGACTATTAATCAAAGGTGATCTTAGGATCAAATTGATAGAATTTTTTACATAGTAGTGTAGTGGAACTCTTGTAGATTACTTGAGTAAGTCATCATATTCTCCTATGATTTATCATGTCTACTTCTATTGTTATGTTGATTGTGTAATCAGGACTGCAACATTAGCCTTCTTGGATTTCTGTGGTTTGAGCACCTTGAGAATGAATTTATTTGTCTTCTCCACCAATATATTACACTAATTGGCACTAATTAGGGAGAAAAATGTGGGAGGTGGTACCCTTGGTACCCTATATCACTGCATTCCAAGAGTGAGGGTGATTCTTTGAGTTCATGATCATAAATTCCATGTCAGTCATACATGAATGGTTGACCAAGTAGTACATCACAAACATATAGATTTACCACATCACATAAGACTTCATATTGGAAAGGTTTTATTGCATATGAAAGAAGACATTGATGGGTGACATAGAAGTCTCTCCTTGGGCTCAATCAACCAATACTATATAGCTTTGGGTGAGGCTTCATGGATATATTTGGACTTTTCACAACTTTAGCAAAGATTAAATTCTTTTGACTCCCACTATCAAGAATGAAATGTAGAGGCTTACCTTTTACTATAATTTGGATTAAAACAACCTTTCCTTATCATTTTTCCTTTCCTCATAGGTCTATGATGAAGCAATGATGGTATCGGGCTCAGCATCTACAATCTCTTCTTCATCCTCTTTGACTGTAGGTTATGTATGAGATAGAGCAGTAGATATCAAGTAGTGTGACTCAAAAAGTAGTGACTTGATGGCTCGGCATTCTTCTTTGGAGAGAGTTCCATTTTTTTGGTAATCACACCATTTTCCAATCTTCCCCTTTTGGGGTTTCTTATCTTGAAACTCTTTTTGCTTTCAATTTTGGCCTCGTGTTTGACCTTCTTTCTCACTTTTCCATAAAATCATCCAAAGTAGGTTCCACCTTAAGGCCAATGTCATCTTTAATAAACCTCTTTTTATACACTTGCCACCAATTTTCCATGAGCAATGATGCTTTCAAAGGAGTAAAAGTGATTTTCTCTCTATCAGTGAGTTTATTTATAGAAAAATAAGAAGATAATTGATCCAACCAATTTTCTACTACATCAAAATCAATTTTGCCTTCAAATGTAGGGATGTAAAAATTCACTTGAACCTTGAAGGATATTAGGGTACTAAAAGGGAGTTCCATCGATGAGGAGCTAGGAAGTGTAGATGAGGAGCTAAAATTTCCCATCAAGATTTGTTTAAGAATTTGGGTGAATTATTGTAGCATCTATGATTATTTCCATTGGATGGATTAATTCACCATATCCTTGAAGGGATTAGATGTCTTGGTTTCTTTTTCCATTTGAAGTCATTTGGAGTGAATAGGTGGATAGTTTGGAAACTCTGTTGTTTTCCACCCAAGCTTCTTATAGCCTGACCTCATCCTCAAGATCATACACTCTCAAAATAAACCACTCTAACACCACTAATACAAAACTTAGAAGTTTTGATTGATAAGTATTCCAAGAACATGAGAATAACACAGTAACAATGAATTCTCTGAGAGAGATGTTTTATTACTCAAGATTGCAATACACCTATATGCTTATCTTTGTGAAGAGATGTTTGATTTCCATTTTAGATTACATATTAATTTATATATATTTTTAAAGTAAGAGGAGGATTTGTAAGGTCACCAATATCAATGTAGATTAAGTTTTTTGACTTCCACTATTTACAACAATAGAGAATTCAAGGGATTACTATTTTTAGAAACTTATTATTTTTAGACTACACTACTAAAATTGAAGTTTGGGTCACTTTCACCAAGTTTTCAAGGGTCAAAAACCATAAATAAAATCTCTATGATATATAAATACATTCTCCTTATTCCAATATTTCTAATGGTTCAAATGGGGAGTCAATCAAAGCTACGATGCAAAAGTTATGGATCCCAGAAGTTCCATCATCAATTGGGGTAGAACCATCACCCGAATTGTCACCTAAATTGTTACCCAAATAATTCCTCCCTCCTTGAGAAGATATGGTCCCCTTTATGTCAATATTATTCATTAGGTGTGGTAGTTGTGTCTTAATCTGATTCTCTATGATCCACGCACCTTGGTGGCTAAGTTGTCCCTTTTTGACCACCCGATAAAGTAGAATACAGTGTCCTCTTTTTGTCTTCATCTAGGTGTCCACAATATGATGATCCTCTACTTTAGAAAAACTCTTTGGATCAAGCTCATCAATGTCTAGTTATTCTATTATGACTAAGGTTTCCAATAGAGGTGGATGATATGGTTTGAGGCACTTTACATTGAATATTGGATGTAAACCAAGGTAGGTTGGTAGGTTCAACTCAAAAGCATTTTCTCCAACTTTTTTGGTGATGATGTAGGGACCATATAGTAGAGGCAAAAAAAAATTGTGTGGGAATGCAAGTCATTCCTTTTGAAGATAAAACCAAACCTTTTCACCCATAGTAAAATGGTGTGAAATCCTATATTTGTCATGGCATTTCTTATACTTTTAATTCATCTTCTCCAAGATGCCATCAACTTTCTACTGGATGTGTTGCATTTTTTCAATGAACTTTGTTGATTATTTTGTCGTAGATATCTCATGAGGTGTGTATTACATGGTGGATAATGAAATGGATTTATAAATCGATGCCATGGGTTGGAACCTGAAGCATTCTTGGAATGGATTATTCTTGGTCAAGCTATGTAGGGTCGATTGTATCCATGTTGTATGAAAAGAAGCCCCTCATCCCATGTGTGTGGATGTTTGGAGTGATACATCTAAATCATGTGAACAATAAATTGGTTCACCACTTCTATCTGACCATCATTCTATGGATGGAAGGCTATGGAATTCATCAGCTTGGTATCCATCATCTTCCATAGTGTGGACCAGAAGATTCTTAGGAACCTGCTATTGTGATCTAAGACAAAGGACTTGAGGAGACCAAAATGGAACCATATATGACTAAAATATAGCTGATTAGTTTCTTCAACAGATATATTTTTCTTATAAGCAATCATGATATCCATTTTTGAAAAATGATCAACTACAAAAAAAATACAATCCTTTCCATGTTTTGAAGTGGGCAAACCTAAGAGAAAATCCATTGAAATAGATTTCCAAGGCCTGATTGGTTCTAGAAATGGCATGTACAATCCTTGCTTCTTATTTTTTGGTTTGGCTATTGCACATGGGGTACAAAATTTGAGGTACCTTTCCACATCCTTTTACATATGGGGCCATTAGAAGTGTTTTTGAAGAACTGCCAATGTCTTTTCTACACCAAAGTGTCTAGCTCTCATACTGAAATGTGCTTCCCATATCATCTTCTATTTCTCTGTAGCTAGAACATAGATGTGCCCCATATGATAGAGGACATTATCTTGAAAATAAAAATAAAAAACATGTTTACTTTCTTAAATCACATAATATATATCAGCAAAGGTAGGATCTACTTTTACAGATAACCACAAGTGGTAGTCTCATGTTTACATAGGTCAAGAATTATTGTTAGTAATTGGTGGGTGGCTTAGATAATATATGACCGTATTTGAGCTCCCCTTTTTGTATTTGATTATTAGATGGAATTTTTGTAGATATGTGGCCCACTTTTGGTGCCTCTTATTTTATAGTTTGCTCTATGTCTAGATGAATTCTAATGGTCTACAGTTAGTGTGGATGACTAGCTCTTTCCCGAAGATGTAGTGTTTCCATTATTTGCAAGATTCCATGATAACATAGAGCTCTTTGTCATATATCAGGTATTTCCTAACTGTATCAATGAAATTTTTATTTTGATATGCAATAATATGGCCATGTTCCATGATGACAGCTCTCATGACATATTCAAATGCATTTTTCATCAACTCAAAAGGTTGATGCAAATCTGGCAAGGCAAGAATAAGGGTTTAGCAATTTCTATTCTTCATATTCTCAAATTCCCTTTAGTATATTTTTCCCCACTAAAATTTAGCTTTACCTCCTCCTTTACTCACTTGGGTTAGTGACCAAGCAACATGTGAGAACCCAAGAACAAACCTGTGATATAAATTTACAAGACCCAAGAAGCCACAAAATTCTTTTAGGGTCCTTGGTGTAGGCCATACTCAAATAACCCAAATCCTCTATGGATTGACATGGGTCCCCTCCTCATTCACAACATACCTTAGGTACTAAATTATTTTCATCTTGAATGTGCATTTGTCAAGATTTTCATACAAATTATGCTCACAAAGAGTTTGAAGATCCTTACAAACATGTTGCAGATGTTCCTCCCATGTTCTATTGTAAATGAGTATGTCATCCAGGTAGAAAATAATGAATTAGTTGGTGAAGGTTCACAAGATGTCATCCATCATCCTCATGAAGGTTGAAAGTGTGTTAGTTAATCTACAAGACATAACCAACCATTCAAAGAGCCCCTCCTTAGAATTTAATGTAGTCTCCCAGACATTAGTGGGATCGATGGGAATTTGGTGATACCCAGATTTGAGATCAATTTTGGTGAAGAGATTTGCACTATAGAGTTGGTCTAAAAGTTTATCAATCTTGGGGAGGGGGTAGCAATTCTTCACAATGATTTTATTTAGGGCTTGATAGTCAATGCAAAGCCTCCATGTTCCATCATTATTTGGTGCCAAGATAATCAGGCTACCATAGGGTGAAGAGCTTGGTCTGATGTAACCCTTTTCGATCAATTCCTAAATTTGTCTTTTTATCTCATCATTCTCCAAAACTGATATGCAATACACATGACTATTAGTCAAAGGTGATCATGGGATCAAATCGATAGAATATTTTACCTAGCAGTGTAATGGAACTCCTATGGGTGACTTGAATAAGTCACCATATTCTCCCATGATTTATCCCATTTGCTTCTATTATTGTGTTGATTATGTAGTCAGGACTGCAACATCAACCTTCTTATATTTTTTGGGTTTGGCCACTATGAGAATGAATTGCTTTGTCTTCTCCACCAATATCTTACATTGCTTGGCACTAATCAGGGAGAGATGTGGGAGGTGGTACATTTGGTACTCTATAGTACCACATTCCAAGAATGAGGGTGATTCTTTAGGTTCATGATTCATAAATGCCATGTCAATCATATATGAATGGTTGACCATGGATTACATCACAAACATCTAGATTGATCACATCACACAAGACTTCATCTTGGAAAGGTTTTATTGCATATGAAATAATACACTGATGGGTTACATGGAGGTCTCTCCCTCGGCTCAACCATCCAATACTGTATGGCTTTAGGTGAGGCTTCATGGATAGATATATAATTTTCATAACTTTAGCAGAGATTAAATTATTTTGACTCCCACTATCAAGAATGAAATGTAGAGGCTTACCTTTTACCCATAATTTGGAGTGAAACAACTTTTCTTTGTCATCTAGCCTTTCCTGATGAGTCTATGATGGTATCGGGCTCAACATCTATAATATTTTCTTCATCCTCTTTGACTATAGGTTGTGTATGAGATAAATCAGTATATGTCAAGTATTATGACTCAAAAATTAGTGACTTGATGGCTTGATATTATTCTTTGGAGTGTGTTCCAATTTTGTGGTAATCACACCATTTTTGAGTCATCCCCTTCTAGGGTTTCTTATCTTGAAACTCCTTTGGCTTCATATTTTGGCCTCATGTTTGACCTTCCTTGTCACTTTTCCATGAAATCATCCCAAATAGGTTCTACCTTAAGGATAATGTTATCTATACTGAACCTATTTTTGTACACTTTCCACTAATTTTTCATGGGTAATGATGCTTTCAAAAGAGAAAAAGTGATCCTTTATCTATCGATAAATATATTTACAAAAAGAAGGAAGACAATTAATCCAACAAATTTTCTATTGCATTAGCATTGATTTTACCTTCAAATGTAGGGATGTGAAAATTCACCTCAACCTTGAAGGGTGTTAGGGCACTGAAAGGATGTTCCATGGATGAGGAGCCAGGAAGTATAGATAAGGAGCTATAATTTCCCATCAAGATTTATTAGAAATTTTAGGAAATTTTTTGCATCATATACACTTGTTTCTATTAGAGAGATTCATTCACCATTTCCTTAAAGGGATTAGATGTCTCTATTTCATCCACCTTTTAAAT
This sequence comes from Torreya grandis, assembly GCA_037957365.1. NCBI lineage: Eukaryota > Viridiplantae > Streptophyta > Pinopsida > Cupressales > Taxaceae > Torreya > Torreya grandis. The sequence goes on along the minus strand of JARHVA010000357.1, from coordinate 1,369,750 downwards.
TCATTTAGAGTGAATAAGTGGATACTTTAGAAGCTCTGTTGTTTTCCACCCAAGATTCTTGTAGCCTGACCTCATCATCATGATCATACACTCTCAAGACAAACCACTCTAATACCACTGATCTAAAACTCAACATTTTTGATTGACATATATTTCAAGAACATGAAAATAACACAGTAATAATGAATTCTCTAAGAAGAGACGTTTTATTACTCAAGATTGTAATACAACTATATGTTTATCCCTAGAAAGATAAGTATGATTTTCATTTCAGGTTACATATTCATTTATACACATTTTAAAAGCAAGAGGAGGATGTGTAAGGTCACCAATCTCAAGGTAGATTAAGTGGTTTGACTTCCACAATTTAAAATAATATAGAATTTGAGGAATTGCTATTTTAGGCTACACTACTAAAATTTAAATCTAGGGAACTTACATTGAGTTTTTAAGGATAAAAAACCACTGGGAAGATATTTATACCATCTCACCACATTATCCTCTTTATTATCTTTCCAATGGTTCAAACAGGGAGTCAATCAAAGATATGGTACAAAAGTTATGGCTCCCATAAGTTATATCATCAATTGGGGTAGAATTGTCACCCGAATTGTCACTTGAATTATTTCCCAGATCATTCCTCCCTCCTTGAGAAGTAATGGTCCCCATTACATCAATATTTCTCATCATATGTGGTATTTTTGTCTTAATTTGATTCCCTATGATCCACTCACCTTGGTGGCTAAGTTGAGCCCTTTTGACCACCTGATAAAGCAGAATAGAGCATCCTTTTATTGTCTTCATCCAAGTGTCCACAATATAATCCTCCACCACTGGAGAAAAACTCTATAGATCAAGATCATCAATGTCTAGTTTTTCTTCTATGATTAAAGTTTCTAACAGAGGAGGATGATATGGTTTGAGGAGCTCCACATTGAATATTAGATGCAAACCAAGGTTGGTTGGTAGGTACAACTCAAAAGCATTTTCTCTAACTTATTTGGTGATGGTGTAGGGACCATATCGTAGAGGATAAATTTTTCTATGTTTTCATATAAGTCATTCCTTTTGAAGCTGTAATAAAAACTTGTCACCCATAGTAAAATGGTGTGCAATACTATGTTTGTCATGGCATTGCTTATACTTCTGATTCAACTTCTCCAAGATGTCATGAACTTGCTACTGGATGTGTTGCATTTGATCAATGAACTTTATTGATTTTGATACTTTATATCTCTCATGAGGTGTGTATTCCATAGTGGATAATGGAATGGTTGTATCAATTGGTGCCATGGGTTGGAACCTGAATCATGCTTGTAATGGATTGTGCTTGGTCAAGTTATGCAGGGCCCAATTATATCCATGTTGTATAAAAAGAATCCCCTTATTCCATGTGTGTGGATGTTTAGAGTGATACATCCAAATCATGTGAAAAATTAAGTGATTCACCACTTCTATCTGACCATCAGTCTATGGATAGAATGTTGTAGACCTCATCATCTTGGTGTCTATCATCTTCCATAGTGTGGACCAGAAGATGCTCAGGAACCTGCTATCCCAATCTGAGATAATGGACTTAGGGAGACCAAAATGGAGCCATACATGACCAAAATATAGTTGAGCATTTTCTTTAGTAGATATATATTTCTTATAAGCAATTATGATAGCCATTTTTGAAAAATGATCAAGTACAACAAAAATATAGTCCTTTCCATGGTTTGAAGTGGGCAAACCTAAGAGAAAATCCATTGAGATAGATTCTTAAGGCTTGGTTGTTTCTGGAAATGGCATGTACAATCCTTAGTTCTTATTTTTTGGCTTGGATATCACACATGGGTTGCAAGATTTGAGGTACCTTTCCACATCCTTTCACATATGGGGCTAGTAGAAGTGTTTTTAAAAAATTGCCAATGTCTTTTCTACACCAAAGTGTCCAGCTATCTTATTGAAATGTGCTTCATATATCATCTTTTGTTTCTCTATAGATGGAACACTGATGTGACCTATATGACAGAGGACATTATCTTGTAAATAGAAATCAAAAACATATTTACCTTCTTGAAGCACCTTATATGTATCAGGAAAGGTAGGATCTACTTCATATAGAACACCCTAAGTAGTAGTCTCATGTTTTCACAAGTCAAGAACTATTGTGATTGTAGTAACGGTGGGTGGCTTAGACAATCTATGGCCATATTTAAGCTACCCTTTTTATTTTTGATTATCAGATGGAATTGTTATAGATATGTGGCCCACTTTTGGTGCCTTTCATTTTGTAGTTTTTTTTGTGTCTAGATGAATTCCAATGGTCTGTGGTCAATGTGGATGACCATCTCTTTCCCCAAGATGTAATTTTTCCATTGTTTATAGGATTGCATAATGGCATAGAGATCCTTGTCATATGTCAGGTATTTCTTGACTATATCAGTGAAAGTTTCACTATGATATGTAATAAGATGGCCATGTTACATGATGATAGCTCCCACGGCATATTTAGATGCATCTTTCATCAACTCCAAAGGTCGATGCAAATCTGGCAAGGTGAAAATAGGGGTTGAGAAAATTTTGTTCTTAAAATTCTCAAATGCCCTTTTTTGTATTTTGCCTCACTGAAGTGTAGCTTTAGCTCCTTCTTTAGTCACTTGGGTTAGTGACCAAACAATAGGTGAGAATCTAATAAAAAAATTATGATATAAATTTACAAGACCTAAGAAGCTTTGAAGTTTTGTGAGGATCCTTGGTGTAAGCCATTCTTAAATAACCCATATCTTCTTTAGATTGACATGGACCCCTTCCTCATTCACAATGTACCCTAGGTACTAAATTAATTTGATCTTGAATGTGTATTTGTTGAGATTTGCATATAACTTGTGCTCTCAAAGAGTTTGAATCACCCTAAAAACATGTTGTAGATGTTCCTCCCATGTTCTATTGTTGATGAGTATGTCATCTAGGTATACAACCATGAATGAGTTGGTGAAGGGTCGCAATATGTCATCCATCATCCTTATGAAGGTTACATGTGTTTTAGTTAAGCCAAAAGGCATAACTAGCCATTCAAAGAGCCCATTGTTAGATTTAAATGTAGTCTTCCAGACATCAGTGGGATTGATGGGAATTTGGTGATAGATAGATTTGAGATCAATTTTGGGGAAGAACTTTGCACCATGAAGTTGGTCTAGTAGGTCATCAATCCTGAGGAGGGGGTAGTGATTCTTCACAGTGATTTTATTCAGGGCTTGATAGTCAATGCAAAGCATCCATGTTCTATATTTCTTTGATGCCAAGACAATCAAGCTGCCATAGGGTGAAGAGCTTGCCCTGATGTGACCCTTTTGGATCAATTCTTGAGTCTATCTTTTTATCTCATCATTCTCCAAAACTAATCTATGATACATTAGACTATTAGGTAAAGGTGTTCTTGGGATCTAATCGATATAATGTTTTACCTGGTAGTGTAGTGGAACTCCTATGGATGACTTGAATAAGTCATCATATTCTCCCATGATTTATCCCATCTTCTTTTGTTATTGTGTTGATTGTGTAGTTAGGATTCCAACATCAACATTCTTGGATTTTTATTGTTTGACCACCATGAGAATGAATTACTTTGTCTTATCCACCAATCTCTTTCATTACTTGACACTAATCAGGGAGATAAATGTGGAAAGTCGTACCTCTGGTACCCTGTAGCTCCATGTTCCAAGAGTGAGGGTGATTCTTTAAGTTCATTATTAATAGATTCCATGTCGATCATACATGAATGGATGACCAAGGAGTATATCACAAACATCTAGATTAACCAAATCACACAAGACTTCATCTTGGAAAGGTTTTATTACATATGGAAGAAGACACTAATGGGTGACACAGAGGTCTCTCCCTGGGCTCAACCATAAAATACTATATGGATTTGGGTGAGACTTCATGGATAGATTTAGAATTTTCACAACTTTATTAGAGACTAAATTCTTTTGACTCCCACTATCAAGAATGAAATGCAGAGGCTTACCTTTTACCCATAATTTAGAGTGAAACAACCTTTCCTTATCATCTAGCCTTTCCTCGTGGGTCTATGATGAAGCAATGATGGTATCAACCTTAGCATCTATAATCTCTTCTTCATCCTTTTTGACTATAGGTTATGTATGAGATAGAGTAGTATATGTTGAGTATTGTGACTAAAAAAGTAGTGACTTGATGGAGTTGCATTCTTATTTAGATTCCGTTCTAGTTTTGTGGTAATCACACCATTTTCCAATCTTCCCCTTCTAGGTTTCTTATCTTGAAACTCCTTTTGCTTCCAATTTTGGCCTCATGTTTGACCTTCCTTATTACTTTTCCATGAAATCATTCTAGGTAGGTTCCACCTCAAGGCTAATTTCATCTATACTGAACCTATTTTTGTACACTTCCCACCAATTTTTCATGGGCAATAATGCTTTCAAAAGAGCAAAAGTGATCTTTTCTCTATCAGTGAATTTATTTATAAAAAAGTGGGAAGACAATTCATCAAACCAATTTTCTACTACATCAACATTGATTTTGCCTTTAAATGTAGGGATGTAAAAATTCACTTGAACCTTGAAGGGTGTTTGGGCACTGAAAACATGTTCCATGGATGAGAAGCCAGGAAGTACAGATGAGGATCCAATATTTTCCATCAAGATTTGTTGGATAATTTGAGTGAATTATTGTAGCATCTGCACTTATTTTCATTGGAGGGATTCATTCACTATTTCCTTGAAGGGATCAGATGTCTCAATGTCATCCACTTTTTGAAGTCATTTGGAGTGAATAGGTGGATAGTTTGGAAGCTCTATTATTCTCCACCCAAGATTCTTATAGCCTAACCTCATCCTCGAGATCATACACTTTCAAGACAAATCACTCTAATAACACTGATCTAAAACTCATAAGTTTTGATTGATAGATATTTCAAGAACATGAAAATAACATAGAAATAATGAATTCTCTAAGAAGAGATGTTTTATTACTCAAGATTGAAATACAACTATATGCTTATCTCTGGAAAGAGATGTCTGATTTCCATTTTAGGTTAAATCTTCATTTATACACATTTTTAAATCAAGAAGAGGATGTAGAAGGTCACCAATCTTGAGGGAGATTAAGTGGTTTGACTTTCACAATTTAAAACAATACAAAATTTGAGGAATTACTATTTTTAGATTGCACTACTAAAATTAAAATTTGGGGAACTTCCATTGAGGTTTCAAGGTTAAAAAAACACTAAGAAAAGCTCTATGCCATCTCACCATGTTCTCCTCATTCTTAGATTTCCAACAATTCTAATGGGGAGTCAATCAGAGCTACAGTGAAAAAGTTATGGCTCCCAGAAGTTTCATCATCAATTGGGATAGAACCATCATCCGAATTGTCGCCTGAATTATTGCATAGATCATTCCTCCCTCCTTGAGAATCAATAGTCACCATTTCATCAATATTCCTCATCAAGTGTGGAAATTGTGTCTTAATCCTATTCTCTATGAGCCACTCACCTTGGTGGCTAAGTTGACCCCTTTTGACCACCCAATAAAGTGGAATAGAGCGTCCTCTTGTTGTCTTCATCTAGGTGTCCACAATATGATCCTACTCCACTGGAGCAAAACTCTGTGGATCAAGCTCATCAATGTCTAGTTATTCTGCTATGACTGAAGTATCCAATAGATGTGGATGATATGGTTTGAGAAGTTCCATGTTGAATATTGAATGCAGACTAAGGTAGGCTAGTATGTTCACCTCAAAAGCATTTTCTCCAACTTTTCTGTTAATGGTATAGGGACCATATTGTAGAGCCCAAATTTTTTTGTGTGGGCTTGCAAGTCATTCCTTTTGAAGACAAAACCAAACCTTATCACCCACATCAAAATGGTGTGCAATCCTATATTTATAATGGCATTGCGTATACTTATTATTCATCTTCTCCAAGATGTCATGAACTTGTTGTTGGATGTGTTGCATTTGTTTAATGAACTTTGTTACTTTTTCTACCTCAGAACTCCCATGAGGTGTGTATTCCATGGTAGAGAATGGAATGGCTATATCAATTGGTTTCATGGGTTAGAACCTGAAGCATACATGGAATGGAATGTACTTGGTCAAGGTGTACAGGGCTTGATTATATCCATATTGTATGAAAATAAGCCCCTCATCCCATGTGCATGGATGTTTGGAGTGATACATATGAATCATGTGAATAATAAAGTAGTTCACCACTTATATTTAAACATCAAACTATGGATGGAAGGTTGTGTACTTCATCATTTGGTATCCATCATCTTCCATAGACTAAACTAGAAGATGCTCAAGAACCTGCTATCCCAATCTGAGACAATGCACTTGGGGAGACCAAAATGGAGCCATACATGACTAAAATATAGTTCAGTGGTTTATTAACTAGATATATTTTTATTATAAGTAATCATGATAGTAATTTTTTAAAAATGATTAAATATAAAAAAAATACAATCCTTTTCATGTTTTGAAGTGGGAAAACCTAAGAGAAAATCCATTGAGATAGATTCCCAAGGCCTGGTTGGTTCTGGCAATGGCATGTACAATCCTTGCTTCTTATTTTTTGGCTTGGATATCACATATGGGGTGAAATATTTGAGGTAAATTTCCACATCCTTTCACATATGGGGCTAGTAGAAGTGTTTTTGAATAACTACCACTATATTTTCTACACCAAAGTGTCTATCACTCCTACTAAAATGTGCTTGCCATATCATCTTCTATTGCTTTGCAGTTGGAACACATATGTGCCCCATATGATAGAGGAAATTATCTTGAAAATAGAAATTAGAAACATTTTTACCTTCTGGAATCATCATATATGTATCAACAAAGGTAGGATCTACTTCATACAGAGCACCCCAAGTGGTAGTCTCGTATCCTCACATGTTGAGAACTATTGTGAGTGCAGTAATTGGTGGGTAGTTTAGACAATCTGTGGCTTTATTTGAGCTCCCTTTTTTGTGTTTGATTATCATATATAATTATTGTAGATATGTTTCCAAATTTTGGTGCCTCTTATTTCACATTTTGCTCTATGTATGGATGAATTCCAATGGTCTATGGTCAGTGTGGATGATCTTCTCTTTCCCTAAGATGTAGTGTTTCCATTGTTTTCAAGCCTGCACAATGGCATCTTGGGTATTTATTGTCTGTATTAGTTAAAGTTTCATTGTGATATACAACATGATGGCCATGTTGCATGATGACAACTCCTATGGCATATTCACATGCATATGTCATCAACTCGAAAGGTTGATGTAAATCTAGCAAGGCAAGAATAAGGCCTGAGAAAAGTTTGTTCTTCAAATTCTCAAATGCCCTTTATTGTATTTCACCCCATTAAAATGTAGATTTAACTCCTCTTTTAGTCACTTGGATTAGTGACCAAGCAACATGTGATAATCTAAGAACAAACCCATGATAGAAATTTATAAGACCAAAGAAGCTACAAAGTTCTATGAGGGTCCTTGGTGTAGACCATTCTTGAATAACATGAATCTTCTCTAGATAAACATGGACCCCTTCCTCATTCACAGCGTACCCTAAGTATTAAATTGTTTTCATCCTAAATGTGCATTTGTCAATATTTGCATATAACTTGTGCTCTCAAAGAGTTTCAAGCACCTTACGAACATGTTGCATATGTTCCTCCCATGTTCTGTTGTAGATGAGTATGTCATCTAGGTAGACAACCATGAATGATTTGGTGAAGGGTTTTAGGATGTCATCCATCATCCTCATGAAATTTTTAGGTGCATTATTTAAGCCAAAAGGTATAATCAACCATTCAAAGATCCCCTCCTTAGATTTGAATGTAGTCTTCCAGACATCAGTGGGATCAATGGGAATTTGGTGATAGATAGATTTGAGATCAATTTTGTTGAAGAAATTCACACCATGTATTTGGTCTAGTAGGTCATAAATCCTATAGAGGAGGTAGTGATTCTTCATAGTGATTTTATTTAGGGCTTGATAGTCAATGCAAACCCTCCATGTTCTATCTTTATTTGGTGGCAAGACAATCAGGCTACCATAGGGTAAAGAGATTGACCTGATGTGACCCTTTTGGATCAATTCCTAGATCTATCTTTTTATCTCATCATTCTCTAAAATTTATCTATGATATACAAGACTATTAGGCTAAGGTGGTCTTGGGATCAAATCGATAGAATGTTTTGCCTGACAGTGAAGTGGAACTCTAATTGGTGACTTGAATAAGTCATCATATTCTCTCATGATTTGTCCCATCTACTTCTATTACTATGTTGATTGTGTAATCAAGACAACAACATTAGCCTTCTTGGATTTATATGGTTTGACCACCATGAGAATGAATTACTTTGTCTTCTCCACCAATCTCTTATATTGCTTGTCACTAATCATAGAGATAGATGTGGGAGGTGGTACCTCTGGTACCCTATAGCACCATGTTCCAAGAGTGAGTATGATTATTTAGGTACATGATTCATAGATGCCATGTCAATCATACATGAATGGCTAACCAACGACTACCTCAAAAACATCTAGATTAACCACATCACACAAGACTTCATCTTGGAAATGTTTTATTTCATATGAAAGAAGACACTAATGGGTGACACGAAGGTCTCTCCCTAGGCTCAACCATCGAATACTATATGGATTTGGGTGAGGCTTCTTGGATAGATTTAAACTTTTCACAACTTTAGTAGAGATAAAATTCTTTTGATTCCCACTATCAAAAATGAAATGTAGAGGCTTAACTTTTACCCATAATTTCGAGTGAAACTTTTCCTTGTCATCTAGCCTTTCCTCATAGGTTTATGATGAAACAATGATGGTATCACACTCAAAATATATAATCTCTTATTCATCTTATTCTACTGTAGGTTGTGTATAAGACAGAACAATATATGTCAAGTATTACGACTCAAAAAGTAGTGACTTAATGGCTTGACATTATTCTTTGGAGTGAGTTCCAATTTTGTGGTAATCACACCATTTTCTAGTCTTCCCATTTTGGGGTTTCTTATCTTGAAACTCCTTTTGGTTTCAATTTTGGCCTTGTGTTTGACCTTCTTTATCAATTTTCCATGAAATCATCCCAAGTAGGTTCCACCTCAAGGCCAATGTCATCTATACTAAACCTCTTTTTTTACACTTTTCACTAATTTTTCATGGGCAATGATGATTTCAAAAGAGAAAAAGTGATCTTTTCTCTATCAATGAATTTATTTATAGAAAATTAGGAAGAAATTGATCCCACTAATTTTATATTGCATCAACATTGATTTTGCCTTCAAATGTAGGGATGTCAAAATTCACCTAAACCTTGAAGGGTGTTGGGGCACTGAAAGGACATTCCACAAATGAGGAGCCAGGAAGTGCAGATGAGGAGCCAAAATTTCCCATTAGGATTTTTTGGATAATTTGGGAAAATTATTGCATTATCTACACTTATTGCCATTGGAGGTATTCATTCACCATTTCCTTGAAGGGATCAGATGTCTCTATGTCTTCCACCATTTTAAGTCATTTGGGGTGAATATGTGGATAGTTTGGAAGCTTTATTATTTTCCACCCAAGCTTCTTTTAGACTGACCTCATCCTCAGGATCATACACTCTCAAGACAAACCAATCTAATAACATTGATCCAAAACTCAAAAGTTTTGATTGATAGATATGTCAAGAACATGAAAATAACAAAGTAACAATGAATTCTTTGAGAAGAGATGTTTTATTACTCAAGATTGTAATACAACTATATCCTTATCTCACAGAAGAGATGTCTAATTTACATTTTGTGTTACATCTTCATTTATACACATTTTTAAAGTAGGACGAGGATGTGGAAGGTCACCAATCTTGAGGGATATTAATTGGTTTGAATTCCATGATTTAAAACAATACAGAATTCAAAGAATTACTAATTTTAGAAACTTACTATTTTTAGATTGCACTACTATAATTGAAATTTGGGGCACTTTCATTGAGTTTTTGGGGGTCAAAAACTACTAAGCAAATCTCTATGCCATCTCACCATGTTCTCCTTGTTCTTGGATTTTCAATAGTTCAAATGGGGAGTCAATTAGAGCTACGGTGCAAAAGTTATGGCTCCCAAAAGTTTCATCATCAATTGGGGTAGAACCATCACTTGAACTGTTTCCTAAATTGATTCCTTGATCAAAATCCTTTTTCCATCCCATATTTCTATTGGAAGTACAAGAAATAAGTGAATTCTATGCATAGAATCTTAGGAAGACATTGGAATTATACATTCTTGCTTATTGAGACCTCCCAAGGATTAAATATGGTGAATCATGTTCATACAGACCTAGGAAAGGTATTAAAAGTGTTATAATGTGTCAAAAACTCCAAAAATCCTTTTTTATGTGTTCTTGACCTTATACATGCCTGCCAAGACAAAGGTTAGGGTTTCATTATTGCAACTCCTATAATTTATATTCCCTCCATAGTATTTTGAAAAAACATGGAAATCATATGTGTTTAGAGGTGATTTATAGGCTTCATGAGGTATTAGGATTGAGTGATACTGTACAATATGGTCTATAGTGTTGTGTAAACACACCAAGCCCAAAGAAGTGTAAAGGAGACCTTCTTCCCAAGAAAGAGATTAAGTTCAATGTTAGGAATAAGTGATTAATTATGCAATAAAAATTTGTTATGGAATTAATTCATCAAAATCACAGTAGCAGAGACATATGGAAGAAAATTCAAATCTAAAAAAATACACACATAACACCAATATAATGTGGTTCACCCATATGGGCTATGTCTACCAAGAGGATCTCTATAATATTACAAACAAGAGTACAAAAAAACTCTCAATAAAAACCTCTTATAGATATAACTTTCTTCAACTTGAATTCACACCATAATTCTTGAAATGCTAAGCTCCACCTCAAACCCGGTCACCCTGATCAAAGAGAGATTTATAGAGCTCAAAATGAGATGAAAAATGCAATGAATAATGTGTTACCCTTCACCCATATTTATAATTTTCAAAATCCCTTGAAAAATGCACCATAACCATAAATATAACCATATCCCCAAAAAATAAGGCCAAAAATAAGGGAGGTTTCAACCACATAATCCCCCAATTATCTCAACACCTTAGATCACACCCACTTCTCCAAAAAACATGCCAAAAATAGGGTAAGTGGTTGACACACTCAAAAATGCATCCCACCATTTGTGAAAGTAAAAAATGCATGTAAAAAATGCCTTGGTAATTTTATTTTTACCTTAGGGGTGAAATGGGCTCTATAGTTAAAAATCTCCCACTTGGATTTCATTTCTCCTTGAAAAACATTTAACACTCCTCCATGATCTTAATGAAGACCAACCAATGCTAAACATAACTTCAAATTCTCCAATGTGACTACCCTGGTCATCATATCCATAGGATTCTAGTTTGTATGTATCTTCTCTAGCTTTACCATGTTTTCCTTCAAACCTATCCTCATGAAATGATATCGCAATTGTATGTGCTTCGTCCTCGAGTGGAAAGTGGATTTCTTGGCTAAATGTTTAACACTCTAACTATCACTATGAAATACCCCAACCTCTTGCTTATACCCCAACTCATTAAGTAATTGTTGTAACCAAATTATCTCCTTTTTATCCTCTATATCAGCAACATACTCAGTCTCTATGGTTGATAAAGCCACAACCTTATATATCCAATAAATCCAACTAACCATTGTATCCTTGATAGTAAATACATAAACTATTGTACTCCTCCTACTATCAACATCCCTAACCATATCTAAGTCCACATAACCATGAAAAGTGGTGTCTAATCCACCAAAACACAATTTTTTACCCATGGTTCCTTTCAAATATCGAAGAATCCATTTCATTTCTTGCTAGTACTCATAACCTAGATTACTCATTTACCTACTTACTATCACTATATGTGAAATACCTAGTCTATTACAAACCATAACATACATCAAGATACCAACTAATGATGAGTATGGTACCTTGGACATTTTTAACTTTCCTTCTTTTATCTTGGGATACTACTCCTTTGATAATCTAAAATGGCCTACCAAATGAGTCCTAACCAGCTTAGCATCCTACATACTAAACCTCTCCAAAACTTTCTTCACGTACTCTTCCTAGGATAAGATCAACTTCTTCTTCTTCTTCCTATTCTGAGGTATCCTCATACCAAGGATTTTCTTTGCTACACCCAAATCCTTCATAGAAAGGAATCACTAAGCTACGTCTTTAGTACTTGAATCTATTGCTTGTTCTTTCTTACAACCAACATGGAATATACATACAATCATAGGATAATATAATTAACATCCTCAAATATCTTAACATATAAAAAATAGTCATAATGACACTTGGAGTAACCTTGTCTAACATAAAACTATCCAACTTTTTATAACATTGTCATGGATCTTGTTTCAAGCCATATAAGCTCTTCTTTAGTCTGTACACCAATTTATCCTTTTCTTCAATCTCATAACCCTGTGGCTATCCATATATAATTCCTTCTCCAAATCACCATGAAGGAACATAATCTTCACATCTAACTATTCTAAGTGTAAATCCTCTACTACAAATATACCAAGCACAATTCTAATAGAAGTTATATTAACAATAGGAGAAAAAATCTCATCAAAATCAATACCTTTCTTCTATGTAAACCCCTTGACCACAAACCTGGCCTTGTACCTTTTCCTTCCTCCATCCTCTTCTTTGCTCTCCTTATATTGGGTAGCTTCACCAAATCCGATGTCTAGTTCTCCAAGAGAGAACTATGTTCCTCTTCTATGGATTTCTCCCACTTCTCTCTAGCATTTTCTTGCATTGTTTCCTCAAAACATTCTGGTTATCTCTATCTTTAAAAACTAAATTACAGTGATCAACACTACTAGTCAAATATAAAGTGCCAATTTATTACCTCTCTCAACCACAAGATTATCCTTGGTATCTTTCCAAGTGTCTATTATAAACAACACCTAACAACCCTCACTATCCAACTACCCCACTAATATTAAATTCTACCTTAACTATGGAACATGTTTGACATCCTTTAGTATCCATGTGTTCCTATTATGTATATTCACTTGAACACAACCTTTCCCTACTATACTACATAGTTTATCATCACCAAAATATCCTTGAACATAATCAATAAAATGATCCCTATGTGGGGTGGAATGAAAAGAAGCCCTTGAATCTAATACCTAATATTCATAAACATTATCCAAGGAAATAATTAAATCATCCTAACTAATAATACTTGTCATATTTACCTCCTTGGTCTCCTCATGTTTAGTTTTCTTGTCTTAAATTTACCAACATTCCTTCTTTGTGTGTCCACTTTTTCCATAGTGCCAACACACCATCTTGACTCTAGATCTAGATCTTCCCTGACCCTTTGACTTTATAAGGTTTCCTTTGCTTCTATCCTTTTGTCTCCCTATAGTATCCACCATCAAAACATTCCCTAAATATGATTCCATGATGTTGTTCCTTCACATTTCCTTGCTAAAAATCACACCTATAATATCCTCAAACTTTAAACTTCCTTAGCAGGGATGAAATTACTCATAGCCATAACCAGGCTATCCCAACTATCAGGTAAGGAACACAAAATTAATAAATCCTTAACTTCATCTTCAAATTTAATACCAATAGAATTTAGCATACTCATAACCATATTAAAATCATTTAAATGATTAGATACAAAACCATTTTAAGACATTTTCATATTAAATAAACTTTTCCTCAAAAATATCTTATTAGAGGCAGAGTGTTTTTCATATAACTCCCCTAATTTCTTCATTGGACCAAATGTGGTCTTCTCCTCTAAAATATTGAAGGCAACCAAAGATGTAAAGCACAACTATATGGATCCTAGTGTTTTTTTTTGATAAAATTCCAATCTGCCTAATCCATACCTCAAAGTTGGCCTATTTTTTCCATCAAATAGAGATGAATATCCTTCTAAAACAAGTAATCCTTCATCTTCATCTTCCACAATCTAAAATTCTACTTGTTGAATTTTTCAACTCTAGTTCTACCATTATTTGTCATAGCTCCCAATCAAGCTAACATCTTTCCCTATGATTCACCACTTTAGCAAAACCACTAAAGCTAGCTCTGATACCAATTAGGAATAAGTGATTAATTATGAAATAAAATACAACATGGAATTCATTCCTAAAAATCACAACAACAGAGACATATGGAAGAAAATTTAGATCTAAGCAAATACACACATAACACCGATATAATGTGGTTCACCCAATGTGGGCTACATCCACCAAGAGGCTCTCTATAATATTATAAACAAGAGTACAAAAAAACTCTCAACAAAAACCTCTTATAGAGATAACTTTCTCTAATCCAAATTCACAACATATTTCCTGAGATGTTAAGCAACACCTCAAACCCAATCATACTAACCGAAGAGAAAATTATAGAGCTCAAAATAGATGAAAAATGCAATGAATAATGTGTTACCCCTCACCCCTATTTATAATTTTTGAAATCCCTTGAAAAATGTGCCATAACCATAGAGATAACCATATCCCCATAAAATAAGGCAAAAAATAAGGGAGGTTTCAACCACATAATCCCCGATTTTCTCAATACCTTATATCACACCCACTTCTCCACAAAACATGCCATAAATGGTGGAAGTGTTTAACAAACTCAAAAATGCATCACACCATTTATGAAAGTAAAAAATACATTTTAAAAATTCCCTAATAATTTTATTTTTACCTTAGGGGTGAAATGGGCTCCATATTTAACATTTAAGAGGTATCTTAGAGAGTTAAGTCTTGAAACTATTGGAGGATCTGAATGGACCAAAAGGGTGTTGAAATGTTTCAATAGTTGGCATAGATGATCTGTATATCCTCCTAGATAAGGAGCTTTATATGTTTTCAGGGCTACAATGAAGAATGAGCTTGTTTGAGCATTAGGGGCACTCAAAGGTTTTGGAGAGTATATGGATGAACCAAGTGAGTTATTTCTAGTTATATATGCTAAAGGGAGGCCATCTCTAATGATTTCTTATTTTCATTAAGTTCTAGTGAATTTTGAGGTGTTAGAGCAAAGAGGAGCTAGTGAAGAGAATAATGAAAGTGGAATGATTGAGGAGGCATGGTTTAGAGGTGAATTTAACTATTTTAAGAACCAAAATAGTTATATAGGTAGGTGAATGACCATGTGAAGTCCTCATTATGAGGTCATAACATCGAATAATGAATTAGGCCTTGAGGCTAAGGGTTATATATGAGGATTAGCAAGTTTGGTATAAGAGTAGAGATTCAAGATGTGAAGGTGATGGTTGAGATAATGGTTTAGATGATGTTATGTTTGCTAAGGAGTTAGAAAGAGAGTGAATTTATGGTATAAGGGTGATATGATATAAGATAAATAAATAAGTATATGAATACAAGAGGCTTAATTACATACTAAAATTAAAAATAGGTTAAAATAATGTACCAAGCTAATAAGTATCTAAAGGATAAATCCAAATAGAGATGATAGAAGACATTCAAAGCTATAAATATGAACATTTAGAGCTAAAGATGATGTAATACATTTAAGTCACTTGATGGATTCATTTTTTTGGCACATGTGAGGCACTATTGTAAAAAACTTGGCCTATAAATGACTGTTACAAACCTAAAAATGAAGTTCTTGAAGGTTTTTCATGTAATGTGACTGAACAAGAATTGGTAGGGTACCTTATAACCAAAAATGACATGGAAAATCATAAATCTTCATGAGGAAGGTCTACAGTGATTGCAACATCTTTTGGATATTCAAGACACTTAGTGTTGAGAAAACATGCTATCAATAGTTCCTTTCACACCTAACACACCTGTAACTCAATCTTGAAGACGGTTTTGAGCTTGAAGAAGGGTAAAATGACTCATTATAAGGTGATTATGGGTTATTAAAGCTATGATAACAATATTAATGTGATCACAAGGCATAGGATGTAAGGACAAACTTGTTAGAGTGATGTATCAAGAAGGCTTTACAGTCTAGTGGAAAGTGAAAGACGATAAGAAAATTCCAGAAGATTGGAAGAAATAAAATTTATGAATAAGACTTTAGATATGAAATAATGGGATTGACTACAAGTATCAAAGTCAGGTACACAAGTAAGGAATTTCTAGGCATGTATATTTATTTAAGTAACTTATGTGTTGTAAACTAAAGGTTTTGGAGCATGCATGTAAGTTGAGAATAGTTTGGACTTATTGTATTTGAAAGAATGTTCATATGGATACATAATTTCAAGTGTTAAAATGTGCATAATGTGATGTACTATTGTTAGCTTGAAATATCATTCATAAAATCCTTTAATAGATAGTACATTTATGGAATATGTTACCACATGTGGGCAGTCTAAGAGAATTATTCACCTTCAAAATATGCTATTTATTTTTATTTGATTTAAAATACAATTGACAATGCATAAGATAAATATAATTAAATCACAAGATGTAACAATAGCATATTGTCTAGGTCTATACATGCATTTATTATTATTATTATTATTATTATTATTATTATTATTATTATTATTATTATTATTATTATTATTATTATTATGTTTTCATTGAAACCTACAAAGGGATGCAATCAAGATGCATTATCTATATTATGTCATCCCTTATCTCACTTTGATGCCCTATTAAGATCATCATCTCATAATTATCATTTTGGATTGTTATGAGATGTGTTTGGAAAAGGTGTGGTTTCTTATGACATGCTCTGATGTCTACATCTATTCATATTTTCTATGAAGTCTCTTTGTCTATGAGTGGAAGTCCCATGCCCATCCTATACATTTTTGAGTGTATGAGCCATCAGGTGTTGTGCATTCAATATCACCCTACTATACACCTTCCTTTAAACATGTGTCATACATATTTTAAATAATAACATAGTTTCTATGCTTCTATCTGTTAAGGTGTGGAGCTAAAAGCTTCACCAAATGAGTGAGTGAAAAAGTTGTTGGACTTACACAGTTGCCGGCATCGATTAGGAGCGACCGATGTCGGTCAGGAGTCGACTAGGAGCTATCAGCATCGGTTATAGATCGGCCGATGTCGATCATGTGCAGATAGGCAGAGATCGACGTCGGTCACCTGTGCATTCCAGAATGTTATTTTCGTGGATGAACAGAATGTTTGCATGATAAGATTAAATGTTAGTCTTAAGTCCACATCTCTATCTTTAGTAGGACTGTTTTGAGCCCTTGATTAAGAGGCATATCTAATGGTTGTAATTGCATTGCTCATGATCCCTAATTCTATATAATGAGGGATAGATCTTCATAGCTTATTGAACAGTATTGTAAAATATATGTGTATCATTCCAGGTTGTTGGAATTGATTGTAATTGAGAGAGAGAATTCTTGAGGGAAATAGATCTATACATCTGAGAGGTGTGAAAAGAAAGTGGGATTTTTTTCATTGTATTTCCTTCTGGAAGAGTTTAATACAAGTTTTTAGGGTGGTTTCTTGTATCTCTTATTCTTTGTTGTTTTTGATTCTAGTTGCTTTCAATTCTGGTTTAATTCCATGTTAAGTTGATTTCACATAGTAATCAAGTTTGTTGGTTGATCCCCAACAAGTGGTATCAGAGCTCAGGTTGACTAACAGGTGTTTCAGATCTGGTTAGTGTTTGTTGATTACAGGTCACTCACAAGGGTTTTTGTTTGAGTGGGAGAAGCAATGGTAGAAGAAAGTAAACTGAGAATGGAAAAGTTTAATGGCAAGAATTACCAATTATGGAGAATGTAGATAAAAGATTATCTGTATCAAAAAGATCTATACTTACCGTTAGGTGGGGTTTCAAAGAAGCCCATAGACATGGAAGATGAATAATGGGAAGTTCTTGATAGAAAGGCTCTTGGATCTATAAGATTGAGTCTGGCATCTATTGTGATATCTAATTTATCATAGGCAAAGACAACGGTAGAGTTAATGACTACTTTAGCAAATTTATATGAAAAACCCTCAGCTTCAAATAAGCTATATCTTATGAAGCAATTATTTAATTTGAAAATGCAGGAAGGTGGATATGTATCTAATCATCTAAATTATTTCCATGGAATTGTGAATCAATTAAATTTAGTCAAAATAGTTTTTGATGATGAAATTAAATCTCTATTAATATTATGCTCTTTGCCTGAAAGTTGGCATAGCTTGGTAATGGTAGTTAGTAATAATACATCTGCGTCAAATATTTTAAAAGTAGATGATGTTGTTAGTGTAATCTTGAATGAATAAATTCGTAGGAAAAGCACAGAGAAAACATTAGGGAACACTTTAAGTTTTGAAAGCAGGGGAAGGAAAAAAGAGAAGGGCAAGCATAGGAAATCAAGGTCTAAGTCAAAGATGAGAGGTAGATCCAAATCTAGAAATGGAAGAAGAATAGCCTACTGGAATTGTGGAAAGATAGGGCATATAAGCAAAGATTGATGGTCAAAACCTAATGAAGACAATCAGCATGAAGGTAAAGAAGAAGCAAAAGTAGCAGGTATTGTTGCACAAGATGCTCTTATATTCTCTTTGCATAATAATATAGAATCTTGGGTTTTAAATTCTGGTGCCTCTTTCCATGCAACCCCAAATAGAGAATATTTCATTGACTATGTCCATGGAGATTTTGGAATAGTTTATTTAGGGGATGATGAGCCTTGTAAAATTGTTGGCAAAGGAAAAGTGTAGCTGAAAATGCAAAATGGCAACACATGGGTGTTGAGAGATGTCATGCATGTTCCCATCCTGAAGAGGAATCTAATTTCTGGAGGAAAGTTAGGGGATGAGGGTTGCACAGTAACTCTCACAGCTGAATCTTGGAAGGTTACCAAGGGTGCACTTGTATTGGCTAGAGGTAAGAGAGTAGGTACTCTCTATTTATGTAAGTGTATTACTGATAATTCTCTTTCTGTATTATCTACTTCAGATATAGATGCAAAGTTGTGGCACCAGAGGCTTGGCCACATGAGTGAGAAGGGAATGTCTATTCTTAAGTCAAAAGGTAAGCTTTCATATTTGAAAAGCATAGATCTAGATTTTTGTGAGCATTGTGTGTTTGGAAAGTAGAAGATAGTGAGTTTTCACAAGACTGGGTCAACAAAGAAGAAGCACAAGTTGGAGCTTGTTCACACAGATGTGTGAGGACTAGCTCAAGTTGCTTCTATTGGAGGATCACAGTATTTTGTTTCTTTCATTGATGATGCTACAAGAAAGGTATGGGTCTATTATATAAGGAAGAAATCTGATGTTTTTGACACTTTTAAGATTTGGAAAGCTTTAGTTGAGAATGAAATAGGTAGGAGATTGAATTGCCTTAGATCTAACAATGGTGGTGAGTTCCACAGCTATAAGTTCAACTGGTATTGTTATATGAATGGAATACGTAGGCAAAGGATAGTTCCAAGGACACCTCACCAAAATGGAGTTGCTAAAAGGATCAACATAACAATATTGGAGAATGCACAGTGTATGAGGTTGCATGCTGGTTTGCCCTTATAGTTTTGGGTAGAAGCTGTGGATACTACAGTTTACCTGATTAATCGAGGACCCTCTACAGCTCTGGATGGTGGAATTCCATAATAGGCTTGGACAGGTAAAAAGGTAGATCTTTGATTTATCAGAGTTTTTGGTTCTAAAGCTTTTGTGCATGTTGATAAGGAAAATAGAAAGAAGCTAGATGCTAAGTCTATGAGGTGCACATTTATTGGTTATGGCTCTGACAATTTCGGATTTTGGTTGTGGAATCTAGGAACTAAAAAAATAATTAGGAGCCGTGATGTTGTTTTCAATGAAAAATTAATGTATAATGATCAGCTCAAGAAGTTGAATCAATTTGAGTAGAGCAATGTTGATTTGGACGAGGTGATGGTCCAAAATGAGCTCATAAGAAAGAATAATCACAGACAGGAAAACATAGAGACCGACGTCGGTCAGGCAGGAACCGATGTCGGCAATACAAGAACAGATGTCAATCAGACAGAGACCGATGTCAGTCAGGAAGGAACTAACGTCAGTCATGAGAAACTGATGTCGGTTAGTTACAGGCCTGGAGGTGACCGAGGTCGGTCACTGTCAGAGAATTTGGGTGGACAGCGTGTTGTTAATGAGTCTCAGACGCCCATCAGGAGGTCAGAAAGGGTAAGTAAACCTCCAATTTGATATTCCCCTTCATTATTCTATTTATTTCTCACTGATGGTGGAGAACCAGAGAGTTTTGATGAAGCAATATAGGTGGAATCCAAGAATTAGTGGGAGCAAAGCATGAATGAGGAAATTAATTCCTTGAAAGAGAACCAAACGTGGGATTTGGTTGAGTTGCCAGCGGGAAAGAAGACACTAAAAATAGATGGATCTACAGATTGAAGGAAGGAGAGAATAGACAGATGAGATATAAGGCCAGGTTGGTAGTGAAAGGATTTGCACAAAAACTAGGTATTGATTTTGGTGAGATTTTTTCTCCTGTAGTTAAAATGACTTCTATATAGACTGTATTGTCTTTAGTTGCTATTGAGGATTTGCATCTTGAGCAGCTTGATCTTAACACAATATTTCTTCATAGAGATTTTGATGAGGAAATATATATGGAGCAGCCGAAAGGGTTTGAGGTCAAAGGTAAGGAGAAACTTGTGTACAGATTGAAGAAAAGATTGTATAGTCTCAAGCAAGCTCCTAGACAATGGTATTTGAGGTTTGATAGCTTTATGACTGAGCATGGCTATAGTAGATGTCAATCTAACCATTGTGTGTATTTTAAGAGATTGGATAATGGTAGGTATATTATTCTATTGTTGTATGTAGATGATATGCTGGTTACAGGCTCACACATGCAGGATATCTCTGAGCTTAAGGTGAAACTAGCTCACACATTTTACATGAAGGATTTGGGAGCAGCAAAGAAAATCCTTGGCATGAGTATTAAGAGAGACAGGAATAATCACCAGTTGATTTTGTCTCAAGAGGATTATGTGAACAAGGTGTTGAAATGGTTCAATATGCAGGATGCAAAACCGGCAAGCACACCTATGGTTGAACACTTCAAGTTGAGTAAAGAATAGTGTCCTAATTCACATGATGAGGTAGAGTACATGAGGAAAGTTCCATATGCTTCCATAGTTTGGACCTTAATGTATGCAATGGTATGTACTAGATCGGATATTGCCCAAGCAGTGGGAGTTGTCAGTAAGTATATGGCCAATCCAGGGAAGGAGCACTAGAAAGCAGTCCAGTGGATTCTTAGATATTTGTGAGGGACCAATAGTAGGCATTTGTGCTATGGTGGTTCAAATAATTCTTTACATGGTTATGTATATTTGGATATGGCAAGTGATTTGGATGGCAAGAGAAGCACCATAGGATATGTTTTCACTATTGGTGGAACGACAGTTAGCTGGATTTCAAAGTTGCAAAAGGTTGTTGCCTTGTCTACTACAGAGGCAGAATACATTGCAGTCATAGAGGCTAGCAAAGAGATGATATGGATGACACGGTTCATGGAAGAGTTGGGAAAGGTGCAAGAGAGGTGCAGATTATACAATGATAGTTAGAGTGCAATTCATTTGGCAAAGAATTTAGCCTTTCACTCAAGAACTAAACATATATAGCTTAGGTACCACTTCATTAGATAAGTATTGGAGGATGGTGAGTTGAAGCTGGAGAAGATCCATACAGATGAGAACCCTACGGATATGTTAACCAAGTCGATAACAAAGGAGAAGTTGAATCTTCATTCAACTTTTGTTGGTCTTTAAGATTGAGTTTGAAGATGGAGAAGCTAGAAGATGTTGTTGTACAGGTACTGGTGCAGCTGTTTATCTCCAAGTGGGAGATTGTTAAGGTGTGGAGCCAAAAGCTTTACCAAATGAGTGAGTACAAAAGTTGCTAGACTTACACAGTTGCTGGCATCGGTCAGGAGCGACCAATGTTGGTCAGGAGTCGACTGGGAGCTATCGGCATTGGTTATAGATCGGTCGACGTCGGTCATGTGCAGACAGGTAGGGACTGACATCAGTGACCTTTGCATTCCAAAATGCTATTTTCATGGATGAACAGAATGTTTGCATGATAAGATTAAGTGTTAGTCTTAAGTCTGCATCTCTATCTTTAGTAGGACTGTTTTGAGCCCTTGATTAAGAGGCATATCTGATGGTTGTAATTGCATTTCTCATGATCCCTAATTCTATATAATGAGGGATAGATCTTCATAGATTATTGAACAATATTGTAAAATATGTGTATCATTCCAGGTTGTTGGAATTGATTGTAATTGAGAGAGAGAACTCTTGAGGGAAATAGATTTGTACATCTGAGAGGTGTGAGAAGAAAGTGTGATTTTCTTCATTGTATTTCCTTCTGGAAGAGTTTAATACAAGTTTTCAGGGTGGTTTTTTGTATCTCTTATTCTTTGATGTTTCTGATTCTAGTTTCTTTCAATTTTGGTTTAATTTTGTGTTTATTTGCTTTCACATAGTAATCAAGTTTTTTGGTTGATCCCCAACACTATCTAATGCACAACATTTCTCATATATCTCTTATGATCCACATCTCTTATGATCCACATATTAGGGAATCAACATAATCAAATCCAATGGTATATATGATATACTCATAAAATGCAAAGCATCTAATTAAAAATGCTAAAAAATATGAAAAACATATGACTATGAGTAGCTACTAGACTTACACTATCAACTTCCCTCAACTAGTTTTCAGTGTCATCCACCAAATTTGATACGACACCTTCTAATGCATGGCTTGATCATTTCATATCCATATCTAATACTCCATACATTTTGGTGTGTAAACCTTTGAAATCCATGACTTATTCTCCCTCATTTTCAATTCAAACTCCATTATCTATGACCTAGGTAATGAAAACATATTACATAAATGACAGTCACCTCAAATTTGTTAGTGCATATTGTATAGGGGAAAGAAAATTTACATGGTACACAACATCAATGTTACTAATTATCTCATTAACATCATGCACTATGGATGCATCCTATTCAACTACCTGACTTATCATCTTTCTCATTAGGCCCACCTTGATCACATGCTTGTAAGTGTATCCTTGGAGTGAAAATGAGCAATTTCAAATCAACATGGAAGGTGTTAAATTGAACACATGATAATGCAATGCCTCCTCTTTTGTACTTTTCACCCATTATATATGAGGATCTATATTTTCAAAGGTAACATGATAATCTAAGAACCCCATACCCATGAAATGTGTTTAAGTCTCTCTACTTTGAATTTCCTATGGAAACTGGTGTCCTTGCATAGTTGAATCCACCAATAATATATGTAAACTGATGTTGTTAGTTGGTTAACTAGCCAATCCATCTCGTGATCTACAAAAAAATTTAATTTTCTTACAAAATGACATTTAAAATGAGAATGATAAGATTCTATATATGTATTAGTGTCTTACCTAGCATGCATAAGTGTTTGAAAATATTGCAACCACAATCCAACCCTATCTACTTAGTTTTGTTCCTATTATTTTAAAAAAGAGACCTAAGAGGAGTGATATATTTTTACAAACATTTTGGACTCCCTTATATCCATTTCCTCATCGATAAAACTATGCATTATAAACATGAACTCAATAACCATCGCACATCTTACATCATCATCTTTCACCTTTACTATCAAAATCTTCAACCACATGCGATGAACATGTGAAATGCATAACTATACGTCAAAATTTAATTTCTCCCTACATAACATAATAATTTTTCATAAGTTAATTGAATAAGGTGGGGATGGTGTCTATGAAAATCTATATATGAACTCCATGATGTGTGTAGGAATAATAATGATGCACATGATATCTTTTATCTCTACATTGGGATCGTCCACCATGAAGGAACTGATTATCCATTCAATGTCTTTTAAATGCACTCTTTGAAGAATAATTTGCATCCATTATCTTATTTCAATAGTAAAGGACTGAGACATAATGACCCATGTAATAGGCAGACCTTCATGTTTCAAATCAAATGCCAACAATGTGTAAAATTAGAACTATACAAAAAAACAATTGAATAACTACTATTATTACCAAACTTATAAAAAATAATATTATCAACTACTCTTAAAAACATTAGCAAAACACCTTTATTGCATTTGTCCCAAATGTTTCATCCTTCACCAATAAACTACGCTTGCCAAATCTCAACAACCATTCTAGCTATTTTGGGAGTTGGATTGCCAAGATGAAGAGGATTTCCCCATCCCCATCAAACTCTCCCTTATTGTATCCTTGATAGAAAAATAACTTATCAGTATTTTCTAGTACCCACTCCTGAACACTCTATATTGTCAGCATTGTACACATATTTTGCCTCATTACTTAAGAAATCATCCCACTATTTTTCACCATTAAACAATACAAGTTTCTCATGCACCATCTCCCAATGTTTAAAGTGGATAAAATCAATAGACATTCCCAAAAATCAATAGACATTCCCAAAAATCAATAGTAGCCTATGAACCCATTCATTAAGTTGGGGGCTGACGTAAGGAGTAAAAAAACATTTCTCACCATAGAACTATTCATATTATTGGTCATGGTAATAGTTTTTTTCATTATCTATGTGTTCTACATGATTTTATGTGAGTATCACATGATTAGGTTTATATACCATACATCATATACTAAAATGACAAAGACAACCGAACCTTATATGCCTTCGACCTGATTGGCTACCCTTTCTAGACTTGAGCATTTAACACTTCTCTTTTGGCATGTAATGAATTTATTGAAATTCATCAAGGCCATATGAACCCTAGTAGATTCATGATTGTGGAGAATAAATAAATAGTTATGCAAAGTGAAAAATGTCTACATCAATGGAACACAATAGCATTTGAATAGACACTAACTTGCAATCTATAGTGTGAGGTAGCTTACATGACATATTCAAAGGTGGCAGTGATCCTTTTATGCTTTCAATTAATATGTGATTTTCTCTTGTGATTTGAAACATGAAAATATTTAGGGAAAAAATCATTTCTTGATTCTCCTTTGACGAAGTCATCAACCTTGTTGTGATCAACCCAGACAAACCACAAGTCTTCCTTGTTGACATCAAGAGAATTTTCCCACTTGATATAACTGTAATCAAATGGATCCTCACATTGGATTCTATAGTACAAGACACATTATTTATTCCCACCTTTTTTCCATATATTATAGCCTATAAGGAGAACATTTCATTGAATGAATTAGCAATGGAATTTGGGTATTGAGGGAACATAATTTCCATGTATTGTAGTGGACTTTTTTTTATCAATTGAATGTTATCTAGTATATATTGTAATGTAAAAATGATAATGATTGAATGATGAATAAAATATAAGTATATTTTGGTCTAAACATCATTAAAACATCTACATGTCATCAAAATGGGAAGTCAAGATCATATGCATCAACAAACATGACAGTGCCCTTTTTGGTTAAATTTTTTGTACCTCTAATTTAAATACATTGTTTTTCATCCACTATTACATTTAACCCATATTGGGATATTTAATTTATAAATATGTTTTACAATTATCGTATGTAAAAACATTAGGAACTTCATGATTTCATTTGAATATTGTAAACACATGTTGCTCTTAACTAGTTTTGAAGCTCCAAACTCTAGGTGATCCACAATGTCAATAGAACCAAATTATGATTAAAACTATAATAAGTACATAATGTTTTGATAATTAGAATAGAATTCAAACAACATAGAAACACCATATAAACAATCAAAATAAAGTTTGTATAAATATATGTGTAAAGTTTATTGTTTATCGATAGAAGTGCAACAGATATACAAAATAAAAACTTTTCATGACATCCTTTCAACATTACATCAAAGAGGAGAAGATAATGGAGAATAGTATGGTAGCTAAAAACATGATCATTATACAAGGAGTAAGTTAGAATCAGTATATGTTGGCAACTATGTTGACCAATGGAAAATTTGTTAAAGTATCAAAAAAACTATCCATGAGAATGTATTCTAAATCAGACATGGAAAATGCATCCATAGTGTTTTCTCATATTTCATTTTGTTTCTTCCCTGATGATGCTTGTTGAAAACATTTTTTTGTGAAATAAATGTGAACATCTTGAAATAACCCATACATAAAAGTTATGTCATCTTGTAGCTTGGTGAGAAGACCTCTAGGCACATCTCTATCCCCTATCTTTTCATGATAAACATCTTCATAATCGATCTCCTTGCACACACCTATTTAATCATGCAATTACAAACATAAGCCTATCCCGTCTATTAATGAAATTTATGAGGCATGATGTAGAGACACTTCATCAATTGTAAAAGTTCCATATTCCTATATGATTTTATTTTTAAAAGAGAATAACATGTTTTTGATATAAATTTGTTTTCCTTTCCACTAATACAACCAATAAATGCATGTGCTGGTCAGACATACCACAAATATAATCCATAAAATACACATACAAATGAAAATATGATCATTGAAACCACTTCAAAAAAATATGAAAAAAGGCTAGAAGAATGTACAAAACCTTGTTGAAATCAATATAAAAACCTTCATAAAACATATCAAAATAAAATCATGAAATCATAGAAATGGACATAATAGTGAATGTATGAGGGAGTTACATTTATAGATGATCTTAAATGGCATGCACTAACTACATTTTAGTAGGGTATGATAATGTGATTTTACTAAAAATCCCATAGATTCAAGAAAGGGTTAAAAAGGTGAAATTGCTATGAAGCCCATAGATTTAGGATAGGGTTAAAGAAAGAAAAATTGTTATGAAGCCCATATATTTAGGAAAGGGTTAAAAAGGTGAAATTTATATGAATCCCATGTTATATTGTAGTTATGCATAAACTAATCATTCTATGTATTTAATTTGAGGCATGTACATACTTGTATTTATGGACATCATGTGGGAAATGCTGGTAGGTGACATAAATAAAATTTGTACAACATGTGTGTATTACAAATTATAGGAGACCATATGGGAATGAAATTTATCTCAATCAATTGTAATGGTACATTTACTTATCACCCATATTAAGGTCAAGGTGTAGCCCATATTGAGTTATGAAAGTTTTAGTGTAGTAAAATGGGTCGCCAATTTTTTTAAATGATTTCCTCAAGACCACCACTAGAATACTTCCCACTTATTAGACCATAATTTTTGGCCTCTAAATTTATGGAGACATGTGAGATGATAGAACATAGTTATAAAACTAAATGAAGCCTTTTTCTTCATTAAATGTAGAAAATTATACTAATAGATCTCATATTTGTCCTACATAATATAGGAAAAATGTTCAAGGCTCTAGATGATGAGCCAACATTCCACTTACAAAATTTGATTGCCACTATCTATAATAAATGCCATTATCTAATATTTTATGGATGAAATAGACTGAATGGAAGACAACTTTAATAAAGTAGTCATATACCATTGTCCAATATAAATTCTTTAAAACTAATAAAATTAGTACCCATCATGAACATGGGAATTTATATCATCCTTAGATTCTTGTGATGGTGTTCAAAAATGACTTCTTAACCACATTGCTTCTTGGTATGTAAGATAATCTAACACGTGTTTGGGATCTAATTTAGGATTTGAACCTGGGTAATTCCATAACTATAAACAATTATCATGAAGATTGTCCCACATTGAAAGTTGGAATATAATCACAAGGTGATATGTACACAATAATCTTTCTAGCAAGAATGTTGCATAACTAGTTCTGTCAAAGTATCTATCAAACCAAATTTTCATCATTACATTAAAATATATTTCATGCTATAGAATTATTAATTTTTATAAGAGATTAGACTTAAAAATTATATCTAGTGTTTCCATTTGAAGATGTGAATAATTTATTTTTAACATATCCAAAGTGAAATCATTATTAGTATTCCACCCAATCCTAGTAATATGATTTGTGTGAGTAAGTAGGTGGTAACTAATAGAAAATATCATTCAATTCGACTAAAACTTAATCAACATCTCTTCTTGTTACATCTCTGATTTGGATTAGGGAATTCCATAAGTGATTGGAATGCTAAGTGGAGAGGGTTTTTTTGAAATATTGACATACTGCAAACAAACACACAAATTGCACAAAACAAATTATAGACATGATGCACTACATTTTATGAAATAAATTCTTCAAGACAGTGATTTTTGATCACCTAGTCAATTTTTTATATATTGTTAAAGATTCAATCATTATCTTTATATAAAATTAACTTTATAAATATTCTTCTATAAATAGAGTTGTGAAATATGTATCAATTATTTTTATAAATATGGAGTAAGATCACCATGTAAACTACATAAGAAAGATGATATTCTTCAATTTAGAAACACCTATGACATAAACATAATGTTCTAAAGTGGTGTCATACAAATATAAGTAGCCCATATGATAAATATCAAATTAACATTCAAAATTTGTAGAAAGGCCACAGAAAGGTGATGGTGTAACAGAGTTGTAAAGACTCATCTAAGTATGTTTTTGTATGTGCAGGTGCTCAAAAGGGAGGGTCAATCTTCCACACGCATTCCTCCTCCTTTTTAATTATTAAGACAATGATAATAATCATGTCCTAGTTTGACAAGAGGACCAGTAAAGACCAACGATTTGATGTAAAAACACAACAGTTTTGTGTGTTGGTTAAGCTCACCTAAAAAATTGTTAATCTATTTAATATATTGAATGGATTAACATTTTTTTAGGTTATCTTAACCAACACACAAAACTGATGTGTTTTTACATCAAATCATTGGTCTTTACTGGTCCTCTTGTCAAACTAGGACGTGATTATTATCATTGTCTTAATAATTCATATATATATATATATATATATATATATATATATATATATATATATATAAAAATTGAAGGATGTGTATTAGTCCTTGGGATATAAATTTGCACTTTATCTGACATTAAAAAATAGTCGATTCAAAGAAATTTGATGATCCAAATTCTAAATGAAAGGGAAAGGAAAGCATATATATATATATATATATATATATATATATATATATATATATATATATATATATATATATATATATATATATATATATAATTGAAGGATGTTTATTAGTCCTTGGAATATAAATTTGCACTTTATTTGACATTAAAAAATAGTCGATTCAAAGAAATTTGATGATCCAAATTCTAAATGAAAGGGAAAGGAAAGCATCTAAGTATTATAATATTAGAGCTACTTAAATTTTTTGTATGTTTATTGTTGCTAACAACACAACTTAAATAAATTGTACAAATCCAAACATATATAGATTAATATTTTTATAACTTAAACATGTAATCAAAAATTAAAATTTATACAACTTAAACATATAATAGAAAATGATTTGCTTCCCCAAATTTTAACCAAATAGATATTTGAGAGCCCACTTATTTAGAATTTGATATTTATTTATTTTAACCATTCAAAACTTGTCATAATTAAAAGTTAAAACACTAATAAAGTAAATAGTATTAATAGGTTATTTCTTAATACACTAAATTTAAAACACTAAGGTTGTCTAACAATAGAAGATATAAGACACTAATGAAGTAAACACAATGAACAATAATCTTCTAACATAAAACTAAGATCAAGTCTAAGTATCTAAAAGTTTAAACATTGATGAAGAAAACATTATTCATAGCTTAATATTTTTCCAAAGAGGCAACCACAAGCAACATGGGTGAGCGATTGCTTAAAAGTTAAGACACTAAAGTAATGGAAAAATATGAATGAATTAAATATCTAGGAGTATGGGATTCTACATTCATTTCGAAGGTTACCATCTATCAAACTAAGAAAATAGTAGTTGTGAAGGAAATGAAGTATATTCCATTTTGTGAGAGGGAAGAAATGAAAGAAATAAAATGATTAATCAATTGATCCACCATAATATTGTAAAATTGTTGGATATAATAATAAAAAATAATAGGTTGAATTTAGTTTTTGAATACATGGAGACTGATCTACACAAACTTATTAGTAAAAGAAATATTTATTTGTCAGAAGATGAATTTCATGGGTATTATTTCCAAGTTTTACAAGGGATTTTGTATATACCTATACAAGGAAATTGTCATTATGATTTGAAGCCCTAAAATATTCTATAAATAATGACGAATTAAAAAATATAGACTAAGGTCTTCAAATTAATATATGAGAAAGAAAAGGAATGAGACAATTATTTCCCTTCTATGGTGTTACATGACCATATTGAGATTATATGAGTTGGTTGTAAATTTCGATGGATGAATGTTTGATTTTGTTTCTTATAACTAAACCATTGTATATGTAACATGTTTTACTTCTTTCTATCAATAAAATTAAAAAAATGGAATTCAACCCAAGGCAGAGTTAGTAACATGATCATTTCCATTATGGTATTCCCTACATTATTTTATATTATATATTTCTTTACTCTAGGAAGTAGACTTAGACAATTGTAATACTTCTTGCTTATATGTATTTTTTACATGAAAATGATACTTTGAGATAGCTTGTACCAATTTAAACGAGGTCATGACTTTACCTTTGGTAACCCTGAAAAGCTAACTCAAATTAGTAAGTAAATAATGTTTGAGAAGGTTATTGGTAGGCCAAATGTTATAACTAAACTTATAAATTATTTGTCATAGGCAGTCCTTCTTAAAGATAAAAGTAGTTTTGATGCCTAAGGAAGGAATATAGGAAGTCTATTTAGGACTCTTGATGGATTCACCTTATTAATCCTTTCATTATTATGTGACCCTATCACCATAGTAATATATAACTATGATAAACCATTTTGTAGCCTTAAAATATTGTTCTCTTATAGAAACCAAGGAATGAAATTGAATCCCAAGAACTAGGCATACTTGACCAAATATAATTAACAAACTAGGGTTGTATGCATTTTATGGCTATTATTTTCAGGTGAACATATTTAAGACATTATTAAAATCTATTTTAAGTGAAGAAAAAAATCTTGCTAGGTACCTTGCCGATAAAATATCCTGACTTCTCCAAGGGTAACAATAAGTTCTATTTCATCATGGCAACTATGCTAAAAGTAAAATATACATATATATTTTAGTATAATATGATTATGTATAATACATATTTCCTATTTGATGTACGTGGACTTAATATCTCAAGATGTTATAAAACATATAGATACACTTGGTTAATGTTGACTTGAGATAACCTTTAATAGACAGCAAATATCCCTCTTGACTCGGGTTGCATTGAAAGTTAATAAGAGAGAGAACAACATGGTTAATGTTGTATGTCACTAAAACTCTTATGAATTACCTTTTAAAAAACTACTTCACCCTATCCGGTCTAGTCTAATATAGTGCCTTTGAGATGGTTGATAATCTAGTAAGGATATTGGACTTCCCTGATTAGGCCTTGATGCAAATCATGTACATTTATATTTGTACAATAGTGATAAATATTACTTATAGGGAATTCTCCTTACCAAACCTAGTGTTCTTGAAAACCCATGATTTATCAAAAAATCCCTAAGTTTATAATATACTATAATTTATTTTTTATGGGTTACATTTTGAGCTACTTACCTCCTATCATGAAGTAAATCACCCTACCTTAATCATTCTTGAACTATAGCTTCATTTTGACCCTAGTAATATCATGGTATCATGATGGATTGTTAAATAGTTAGGTCTAAGTGTAGACATTAGTTTACTACCATGATAACAATATTATATCATGCTTAGTGAGATAGAATCTAAACTCTTGATTTGTACTATTAGCTAGACATGTCCTATTTTATTGACTAGTTTGATGTTTTTTAAAAATCACTCTTACAGAATGCACCCTATCTAAACAAGGGACTAGAAAAAAATAGAACATAAGCTACATGGAAACCTTGATATGTATACTTGTGAAAAAGAGTTTTGTTTTGGTGTTAAGGAACCTTAATTAATGTTTTGTTATTAGTATGATAGAATTGTAAACAAGATTAAATTATGTCAGTAACGGACAACTATTATTTCCCTAGGAAATGAAAACTTAAAGGCATGACTTACTTGTAGAACGAATTATGTGTGTGTCAAATGAGTTATTGCATAGGTTATTATCACTTATTATTATTCACTTGTATCA